>PVKH010006198.1:0-21292 GCA_004027955.1 Chaetophractus vellerosus
TCTATGTCTGCTTTGTCTCCCTCTGCTGCAGCAACGCGCTGAGTCAGCTCACTGCGCAGGCAGCTTGCACCGCTTGTGGGCGGCTCTGCTTCTGTTCGTGGGCGGCTCTGCTTCTGTTCCCGGGCGGCTTTTACTCCGTTCGCAGGTGGCTTTGCTCCGTTTGCAGGCGGCTCGCCCTGCCTGTGGCGGCTTTGCCCTGCCTGTGGCGGCTTTTTGCCCTGCCCATGGCAGCTCTCCTCCGCCCACGGCAGCTTTGCCTTCTCAGGCGGTCTGCCCGCTCGGAGAGGTCCCCTGGAACCGAACCTGGGGCCTCCCATGTGGTGTACCGGTACCCTATCCACTGGGCTACAGCTGGCCCCAATGCTTTCAGTTTTTGTTTGTCTGTTAAGACTTTAAACTCACTCTCATTTTTCAAGGACAGTTTGGCCAGAAAAAGAATTCTTGGCCAACATTTTTCTCTTTCAGAACCTTAAATATATCATACACCGCTTTCTTAACTCCATGGTTTCTGATGAGAGATTAGCACTTAGTTGTATTGAGCAATGTATGTGATGCATTGCTTTTGTCTTGCTGCTTTCAGAATCCTCTCTTTATCTCTAGCATTTGACATTCTGAATAGTAGGTGTCTTGGAGTAGGTCTATTTGAATTTATTCTATTTGGGGTGTGTTGTCCTTCTTGGATATTGATATTTATGTCTTTCATACAGGTTGAGAAGTTTTTGGTCATTATTTCCCCCAATAGTTTTTCTGCCTCTTTTCCATTCTCTTTACCTTCTGGGACACCTACAATGCATATGTTTGTGCATTTCATGTTGTCATTCAGTTCCCTAATTCCCGGTTCCATTTTTCCCTTCTTTTTCCTTTATGTTCTTCTGTCTTTTCAAGTTCAGTTGTTCTGTCCTCAGCCAATTCAGTTCTGTGATTATATGCCTCTATCATATTTTTAATCTCACCCATTTCATTTCTATGAGCACTATTACTTTTCTTTGAAGGCTTTGAGATTGTTCTTTATGCTCACCCAGTGTCTTCTTAAATATCCTTTAACTCTTTTAGGAGATTTGTATGAACATCATTGATTAGTTGTCTTAAATCCTGTGTCTCATCAGGATTTTTTATTTGATCCTTCGGCTGGGCCATATCTTCCTATTTCTTGGTAGGACTTGTAATTGTAATCAGGCATCTGATTATGTTAGTGAATTTACTCTGACGGTCAATTTCTCTGTCTTGCCTAGTGGTGTTGTTTCATGGCTCTTCTTTGATTTTTGGTTCAAATTATTCTAAATCTTTAAGATTGTCCAGCTTAAGTTATCGAAACAGGGCCAGGGATCTACTAATGGGGGGTGCAGAGCAGATCAAGGGTGCCTGGAACATGAGAGAATCCAAAAAGTGTTTTTACTTCTTGCAGTTTCCTGTTCTGCTAGCAGATGGTGCTCTTTGGTAAACCTTTCCATGGAGGCTTCTCTTTCAACCTCCACTGGCTGGTCGTTCTGGTCTGACCAGAGCGGAGATGCAAAATGGGCACCACTGGCCAAACTCACCAAAGGGAAACCACGCTTCACCCTCTGCTGCACCCTGTCTCCTCTCAGGGAGGAAGATGTCTGTTTCCCTCTCCACTGGCTGCAGGGAGCCCCGGGCTTTTCCCAGCCTGTTTCTCTTGAGGGTGGGGGATGGGTGCCGTTCCTGGCCTTTGTCTCTCTGTTCCTCTCCGTCCTGGATGGTGCAAGGCACTCACCTGGTGCAGACCCCCAAAGCAGCTCGCTGAGACAGTTTTTTGCCCTTCCTCCATTGTTTGTGTAAGAAAGTTGAGCCCTGCCACCTACTCCGATGCCATATTCCCAGAAGTCCCTCTAAATTGAAGCTGCTTTCTGTGTCTATAAATGTGCTTATTCTAAGTATTTCATATAAGAGAAATCATACAATATTTGTTCTTTTATGCCTGGCCTATTTAATTCAACGTGTTATTTTCAACATTCATTCATATTATAGCATACATCAGCATTTCATTTCCTTTTATGGATGAATAATATTCCATTTATGTATATACCACATTTTGTTTTTCCACTCATCTCTAGATGGATACTTGAGTTGCTTCCACTTTTGGGCGTTGTGAATAATGCAGCTGTGTACATTGATGGACAATGTCTATCCTAGTGCCTACTTTCAATTCTTTTGGATGTATACATAGAAGTAGATTTGCTGGGTCATATGGTAATTTTATACTTAACTTGCTGAGAGATTGCCAAACTGTTTTCCACAGCAGCTGCACCATTTTACATTCCACCGACAATGTAAGAGGGTGCCTATTTCCCTACATCCTTGTCAACACTTGTTATTTTCTTTCTTTCTTTCTTTTTTTAACACTAGCCATCCTAGTGTGTGAAGTGGTATTTCATAGTTTTGATTTGCATTTCTCTAATGGCTAATGAGGTTGAACATTTGTGTGTGTGTGCGTGCTTATTGGCCATTTATGTATCTTCTTTGGAGAAATGTCTATTCAAATTCTTTTTCCATTTTAAAATTTGGTTGTCTTTCCATTGTTGAGTTGTAGGAGTTCTTTATATATTCTAGATATTAAAGCCATATCAGATAATATGGTTTCCAAATATTTTTTCCCATTCTGTAAGTTTTCACTTTCTTGAAAATGTCCTTTACTGCATAAAAGTTTCTAAGCCATTAACTTTAATTAATTAGAGTGGTTTATTATGCAGCAAACCAGTAACTTAAGGAGAAAAGGTAATTTATTGGATGGATATGGGGATTTTTTTTTTTAAGGTACTGAGGCCGGGGATTGAACCCTAGACCTTGTATGTGGGAAGCTGGCACTCAACCATTAAGCCACATCAGCTCCCTTGAGTTGGTTTCTTCATTTGCTTGCTTTTTATTTGTTTTCTGTTTTTAGGGGGACTGAACTTGGGACCTCCCATGTGGGAATCAGGTGCTCAACTGCCTGAGCCTTATCCACTTCCTATATGGGGCTTTTTGGTAGGATTGAAGGGAAAGATGAAGAATAGAGGCTATGGAGTAAATGAACTTTTTTTATTTCTGTGTTGTTCTGCTAAAGATTCAAAGTGCCACGGGGGAAACAATTGGTTGACTCTGTGTAGGTCACACATCTGTCTTATGGATGTATTGATTTATGAGAGGAGAATCTGGCAGAAGGAACCTCCAGGTTCCTCAAGTTTTTGTGGTTGGGGAGGCAAACACTTGGACTTATCCCACAAAAACTGTATACATAGGAGAGAGATACTTTCCCAAAAGAACTCAGAGTGCTGCCCTGTAGGGGGAATGGATACTGGACATCTCCAAAGTGACAGCTCTCCACTACAGTCACTTCTATTCTCCTACGAGTCTCTTAATGTGCTAAAAAACATTTAAAAGTATGCAAAATTTCTTACTTCATGGCAAGTAAATTTGTGGGAAATCAAAGAGATTTTATTCCCTTATAACAGGCACATAAGTCAATAGATGGAGAGAAATTGCATCTTAGACTCATAGAAGTTTAACGGTAAAAAGAATTTTAAAGCTCATCTAGTCCAAATCCCTCATTTTATGGATGAAGAAACTGACTCAAAGGTGATTAGGCTAAGGCTACATCACATTCATGACAAAAACCAGGACTAAAACCTGGGTCTTTTTTTTTTTTAAAGCATCCCATAGCTTCAGTTGGATTTAGGAAGGAAAAGTTGGACTTGCTATGTTTGAAATTTGCATATTACCTGCCTTTTGAGTATTCTCACAGGACGGACTCTGGCAGTGCTTGCTGATGTGTGGAACCCTCCTTGTCTTCCTCCTCCACCCTCCTAACACCCAGCATCTCTTTTCCACTCCCAGACACATTCAAGGCGCTCAGGCGAATAAGACTTTGGGGTCAGTCTAACTGAAAAATCAGATGAGGTTGATGTTCCAAAATCCCAGCCAGCTGGCATTTGAATCAGGGTAACACTGTCCTGTCAAGGCTCAAACACTGTTCATACTTTCTTTTGGTGGCAGCTATATTATGTTTTCCATTTTTTAAAACCTATTCGTTTTTTTCTGAAGGAGATTTGCATAAAAATACTATCTCATTTTTGTCAGTTCCTGGTGCGGTGATGTTATTTTCAAAGATCTAATCCTGTTAGTGAGACATGATCATTATGTATCATGGGGGATTAGGACATCTGAGAAGAAAACAGCCAGTTGGAGAAGCTCACCCTCTGTAGGAACATAGACCCATCAGTGAAAAAGGATCCTGGTTATTAGTAATGAAAAACAGTTAAAAAGAAATAAAAACAAGAGAGGAATGGGAGAAAACATATAGGAGATTTGTTTTAAAATTGAGTTTAAAGAGTTTTTAGATCTCTGGTCTGGAAGGAAACAAACTAGTCCGTGGTTGCCTCTGGGAAGGGGAATAGGTGCCTGGAGATAGGGGCAGGAAGGAGACCTCAATTTTGAATCACAGGAGTGTTTATCTGTTCAAAAGTAACTAAATTAAAATCACACAATAAGAATGAAATGCTGCAAAGTCTTTCACCAGGTGTGAGCATGTGTTTTGACTTGAGAACTTCTAATGAGTTTTTAAATGTTTCAAGCAAGTTTTGTAAATAGCTTTGGGGAAAGGGTTATAAAGGCATCTCTCTTAGCTTTGTTCTCTTGACTAAGTAATATGGGGTTTTCCTTGGCTAAACTTTTGTGTTTTGCTACTAATACCACCGTTAAGAGTTTTCTTTTTGCACTCAACACATCTTATTTAAGTATTTCCTACCTTGGCATTAATTGGTTTTTATCATCCTGAAGACTATTTGGCAATAAAAATACTACATTTTCCATCTTAACATTGATGCCCTTTATTTTCTCCCTCCTTCTCTTAAATGTGGTCATCCTAAGTAATGGACTGATCTTGCTCACCCTAAAGGTAGATTATTTTGCCTTTTGTTGACTGATTCAGTGTGCAATGGGTTAAATCAGGGTTTGTGACTAAAGCTTCCACGCTGGCATATATGGAAATAGCGGTTCTCAGTGGGTGCAGCTTAATGGAGATTTTCCCATTTTGAAAGACATGATTTTTTATGTTTCTGCCATGGTTTTGCCTCCCCTGGAACTAATACCAGGGTTGCCGTTATTTGTGATAGGGGAGACTGTAGAAAGAAAGGATGCTGGCTTCAAGGTAAGGGTTTTGGCAGATCCAATGCCATCTCATGGGTTACAAAGCCTTCCAGGAAAGCATGCAATTATTCAGCTTGCACAGCACAATTAAGCAAACAATTCAGTTAGAATCTCTATTGATACTCCATTGCACAGGGACTGGGGTGGCTCTGGAGATTGGGAATGGGAGCTGTAGCCTTTTCCCTTGACGTAGTTGGTTTGGATCTGTTTGCTAGGGTAGTGGCCACGTGGTGTCTCCATCTGATGGCTGTGCAATGACCCATGTGAAACAGATTGGTGGTTTGAGGCCTATGGAGAGGTGATCACATCTCAACATCCAGGATCCCAGGTGGCAGAAATATGTGAGGATTATACTGACATGATTCTATTCAGTTTGTGCTTTAGTGAAATCCAATTCTTGAAAAATCCTACTTGCAGTAAAGTGAACTTTAAAATATCTTCATAAAGGTCTGAGTGAAGGTCTCAGCCTTCTACATTTGTCTGATGATTAGCCCTTTGGCTTGTTTACTTTGGCTTAAAGCTTAAAGAATCTTTATGTTCATAAGATTTTACAAGTTCTCCCCATTTGTGAGCATTGGGCATAATATATCTACCCACTGTTAGTACAGACTGCCCAAGAAACATGTATTTGAGTACAGAATTGTTTTCGATTTGTAGTAATTCATGGCTCATGTTGGTAGTTTTGGGCTGAATGAAGTTTCTTGTAAATTAAACAATCTATGCAAATGTGCTTATAAACAAAAAAAGCCTTTCAGGACTACAGGATTTCTTAAGCCTAGACCTGGGGGCACTGTTGATATACACCACTGGTCTTCCTCGGTATTTTTTTATTACAATCCTAGTATTTAGCAACCTTCTCCTACACACCTGCATAAATTTACTAATTCCATGGCTTTTTCTTGTTGGAGGGAGGAATCCCCAGATAGCGTTTCAAAACTGAATGCAGGGAGCGGATGTAGCTCAAGTGGTTGAGCACCTGCTTTCCATATAAAAGGTCCTGGGTTCAATCTCCGGTACTTCCTAAAAACAATACAATACAAAACAAAATAAACGAAAAACCCAATTCTCATTGGAGAGCAGTTGTAGCTCAGTGGTTGAGTGCCTGCTTCAAATGTAGGAGGCCCTGGAATCAATCTCCAATACTACCTAAAAACAAACAAACAAATAAGCAAAAGAAAACAAAACAATGCAATACTGATAAATAATGTATGTGTGCAAAATCCTAGGGTGCCATAGTTAACTCTGACATCTGCCTAAGGATTCTTGGAAGACCCAACAGGCATTGCAGTGTAGGGCATATAAGAAATTTTAATTTTAAAAATGGATAATAAAATCCTCTTGAGAGCTTGTGAGGCTAGGAAGATGGAGAGCTGGGCCCAGGCATGGGAACATCTAGGACCTTACTTCCATCAACCTTTCTGCTGTCCAGTATTTTGTTGTGGTCTCAGAATTCTCCAAAGAATTATATGCCTCTTGGTGTGGAATCCAACTGTGTCTCTTGATTTGCCAATGTCAGGTATCCTCTTGCAGGTGAACCCCCTCTCCCCTCTTTACTATAGGACCTGAGATCGTTTGGGCAAGGGGTGGGGCTGAATTTATGACAGCCCTCTCTGTTTATGACATCATAAAATGCCAGGGTTGACTTGTTTCATTAGTTAATTAAGGTTTATTATTTAAACTGCAAGGTGTCACTTCAATATGAACTGAATTGGAGGAAAGTTAAGTTAGATCTTTCTGTTGACAAGAAAATTATCAACTCTCTCATAAATTCATCTGCAAATTAGAGAAACATGGTGGGATGTTTTTTCAACTCCTTTGGTGAAGCCTGTGCTAATTCATTTTGCATATTTTTTGAGAAGAATCTTGTGGGAGGTTATAAAACTGACTCACTGATTTGCAGGAAGACTGATTTGACTTTTATCTCCTGATGTTGGCAATAAATGCTTTTATTTAGTTTTGAGGAAAAAGGCTTTATAACCTCCTCTTTTCCATGACTCATAACTTTCTGAGCAGTCACATTGTGCTTTACAGTGAAGGGTGTAATGAGTGTTTGGGGGAAAGTGTTATCTAAATTGAGCCAGCCATCCTGAGTGTGAGAACATGAAATAAAGAGAAGCAACTGATCTTTTCAAACTTCAAATTGGCAATGTGGCCAGGCCCTAAGAATGAACTTTCCTCTTAAGAGGAAAGAAATTGGTCAGATATTTTAAAACAAGCAAACAAAATTAATCCTGGCTTTAAAACTTTCAAACAAACCTTTCAACTTGCATAAGCTACCTATTATTTTAGGAAAAGTAGGTGGCTGTAGCTAGATTGTTTTCTCTGTTGGTGGGTGTAAATGTGTATGAAAGCATTTGTTTGTCATGTAAGATTGAATCCATTGACATAAGCATATTTTTTAAAGCGTGGAGATACATACGTCTACATGAAAGATCTCTCAATGTCTTTTCCTGTGAACTGAAATTTAGTAAAACAAGTTATTGTGAGTTGTCACAATTTGAAAGAAATGTTTTTACAAAGATTTCTCTCTTTGAATTTGTTATCAGAATGGGTTTGTAAAGGACAGTTAAAAGTAAATTTCAGTAGACTGGGGGGAGTAGACTAGGAAGCCTCTACTTGAAATGTCATTCAGAACAGAATACTAGAGCTAAAATTAAATGATGCTATTTTACATATCTCTTCTCTCTTGTTTTACTTGTCACCTTTTGCTGAATTTCCAATCCGTTCCTTTTTTTTTCATATTGAAAAGAACTAGAATTGAGTTAGGAAAATATGGAAAATATTATAAAATTAAATCATTAGATTTAGGATCTAAAGTTTTCATACAGATTTCATATTTCATTATCATTTATAGCCTCGTAAAGAAAGCAAAGGAGATGTCACATCAGCGTATTAACAGGGAACCAAAATAGAGTTTTTGTTTGAGTTCTGAATTAACATCCATATAAGGCTCCTAAATTTGTTTATTTTCAACAACATAATTTGGGGTTAAAATTTCATCGTGGTTCTTTCTTTCTCTCTGTTTTTCCTTTTCTTTTTCTTCTAGTAATGTTTTGAAACGCTAAGACTCTAAGTTTAGTGTCCCATAGCATATATTTAGCAGGCTTTCTTCAGAAATCTGTGCAAAATTTTACTTCCCCAAATTTACACTCAAATGCCACGCCTTCCCTTCTCCCAAGGATTGGAGGAGGGAGGAGGGGGAAATGCAGACGCCTGGCTATTGAGTTCGTGCAATCCCGGGGTGCCTTTGTAGTGTTTCCATTCATACTTAGTCCAGTCAGGGGACCTGGACTCCAGCCTCGGGCTGTTTAATGTTGGTCGTGACTCCCTAACCTGTCTGAGTCACAGTTTTCTGGTTGGAATAGATGATCAGTAAAGACCTTTTCTTGATTCTCTGCATAGTCTTTAATTTCTTAGACCTCTTTCTGGGGACATTTTTGTTTTCTCTCTGACGTATGGTTAATGGAGGATTTGATGGGAGCTATGACTGGCAGGGAGAAAAGAAGCAGGTTTTGGGTTCTGCAACAGAAAATTTTTCTCATAACAGCTGTGAAGCTGCTCTCTCAAAGTCAGAGATGAGACAAGTTGAAGTTCACTGCTCCCCGTGTTGTTAATCCATGCACATGGAAGTCACCTCTTTCTCTTTCACCACTCCCTTCCAATCTCACATGTCGTTTCTATTTACTAAGTGTTTCTTGCCTCTAACTTCTCACCATCAACAATGCCCCAGACCATGCCAGTATCATCTCCTGATTGCTAGAGCAGCCTCCTAACTGCTGTCCCCACTTGCAGTGCTGTGCCCTCCATCTCTAAGCCACTTTCCACACAGTAGCCAGCGTGATCTTGTTTTATTGCACTCTCCATTTCACCCATGTGCTCCCGCGGTGGCCTCCAAGTAGTAGCATGCCAAGCTCTTTTTCTTATTAGGAAACCTGCTGTACCTACCACTGGAACACCCTTTCTCCAACTGTTCACATTCCTAAAACCTTCTTCTTCATCAGGTTTCAGCTTAAATATCACCTCTTTTGAGAGGTATTCTGTGACTAAACAATTCTCTGTCACTCTCCCTTCTATCTCACTTTTCCCTCTTTCTTTCTCAGTACTTGTTAAAACTTGTAAAGTATTTATTTGCTTGTGTAATGAGTACACATTTTTACAAAACTAAGGTGTGCAAAAATGGAACATTATTTCTCTGTAACTGAACCTAACTCTGTTCCTGAGCCCCCATTTTGATTCATGGCAGTTGGGGGAGAGAGGGAGAGAAAGTCTTGCCAATTCAAGATTAATTCAGACAATTCTGGATTTTCTCAGTTTTCTTTTGGTAAATGCTCTGTCAATTAAGAATATTTTTCCTTCAACCTTCTTTTTTCCTCCCTTGAGGTAATCAAAATTCTGGAGGGGCTTATGTATTTTCTCAGCATCAGAGAAAATGTGTCTAATTTGTGCCATCTTCTATCATTGATGTCCCTGGTTGAGCAATATTGGATTTTGAAGAGAATCAATAAATAATGCCCCACTCCCCCCCTCAATTCTGATCAAATGAGATATAAGAGAAAAGAGGGAGATATATGGAGACTGAAGTATCACCATTCTCATTATTAAAGCTGGTATTAGAAGATGTGGTTTATACCTCAGGCTCTAGCTTGAGAATAAAACATTCTTAATGTGAGTTCCTAATTCATAGATGCTGAGGTGGTTTTAATTAAAAAACAAACAAACAAGGTTGTCTTAATCTTTATTCTACATGTGTCTCTGCTTGGGGTAAAGGAGCTTGGGGATGGTCTTAGTGAATTTTTACAACACAATTTTAATGATCTCTTTTTAAAGAAAGTTCCCAGAACAGTGCCTGATCTAATTAGGCCCTCGGTAAATATTTGTTGAATGGATGCATTTGTCATCCAGTAAAGTAAAGAGAACCAAATACTTGGGCATTTTCCTAAATGCTTTCATTTAGCTTTAAAACAGAAATGTTGAGAACAAGAATTGTTTTGTAGATGTGCATGTGTATCCTTCAGGAGCACAAAAATGCACAATTATTTTAGCTATGGTAGACAACCTCTAAGATGGTCCCCAATGGTCCCTGCCTGTTGGAATTCACAGTCATGTACAACCCCTTCCCCTTGAGTGTGGGCTGGACATAGTGACTCATTTCTAACAAATAGAATATGGCCAAAGTGATATGATGTCACTTTTTTAAAACACATTGAATCGTTCCATTTTATTTTATTATTTTATTATGTTTATTTATTTAGGATGTAGTGGGGATTGAACCCAGGATCTCATACATGCAAAGCAGGTGCTCAACCACTGAGCCACACCCACTCCCCTAATGTCACTTTTGAGAGTAGGTTACATAAATGCTGTGGCTCCCATCTTGGGCCCTCTTCTCTCTGAGGGGTGCCATTTGCCACACTGTGACCTGCCCTGTGGAGAAGCCCATGTTGCAAGGAACTGAGAGCTGGCTCTAACCAACAACTATCAAGGAACTGAAGCCTTCAATAGGACAGCTCTTGAGGACTGGATCTTGCCAACAGCCCACGAGGGAGCTTGGATGTGGCTCCTCCCTCAGCTGAGTCTTCAGATGAGGCTGCAGACCCAGCTGACGGTTTGGCTGCAACCTCATGAGAGACCTTAAGCCAGAGACACCCAACAAAGCAGTGTCCCGGTCCCTTACCAGATACAGTGAGATAGTTGGCATTAAAATTTTCATGTTGCCTGAGCTCTTTCGGAGAGAAGGCAGACAACTGTAGAGGGGTAGTTATTCATCTCTTTCATCAGGGTTTATTGTTAAATGCAGGTGCCTGTATTAATTGCTGCTCCTGAAATACGGAGGGGGCAGAGGAGGACCTAAACAATTATAGCACATCTCGTTAGGTAGAATACTGAAAATGACACCTACGAAAGAGAAATCACATTGAAATACGGGCCAGAAAATCTGGTAGAACAAATGATAGCTAAAAGCAGTTTAGATGGATTTAGCATTTTAATTCATTTAGTAAATTTAAGTTTAGGGATAGTCTTTATAAATATTAGTCGAAACAAGTTTCCCCCATTGCCATATGTTTGGAGTATTAATGCAAAAATTTTTTATCATGTTTCTGTGCATTTTGGAGGGATGGAAAAGATGCCTGGTGTGATTGTTCATAACCTCTAAAATGAGGTCATACATGTGAGAGGTGGGAAATCCTGGTAGTATGGACCCTGGAGTTGGATGAGCTGGGTTTGAATCCAGGCTCCAGCACTCCACTTACTAATCTTGTGACTTTCAGCACGTTGCTTAATATCTTTGAGCCCCAGTTTCTTCAACTTTAAAATCATCTTAATAGTACTTATTATTGGCAGGAATAGCTAGCTATATAAATATTTGTCATGGTTCTTGGCATGTAACTGAATGTTAGCAGTTACTATTTATATTATTATTATAAGTACTGAACTCTGTGCTGGGCACATAGTAGGTGTGCAACAAATATTAGTTTTCTGCCCTATCTTTTCCCCAATTCAAGAAACATTTTGATACAAGAAGTTTTAAAATTGCAGTGTTCCTTTACAGCTGTTTTAATTTCTCCTTTTAATCCTGAATGTTTTAATGATTATGCCAGTAAAACCATCCATCTTTTGAGATTTTCAACATACACCTTTAATCAGTATCTTGAATTTATCAATTAATAGCAGATTTTTTTTCTTTAAGTTTAGAAATTATTAGTAGTCAGGTGAACTAGAAGGGAGATATTTATTTTCTAGTTATTCCGGCTATGTAGGATTGTATACCATTTTGTATTTTCTCTATGAGTAACCAATTTAGCAAGAAGGGCTAATTGTGGGAGGAAAAAGAGTGAACTCAGTGCTGTATCAACAGGCTATAGTATTATAGGAACATTACATAAGGAAATTGAGCAATAGGTTATTGTTTACAACAAAAGGCACAACGGTGAACCTACATTAAAATAAATTTAAATTTTGCCTATTCTTTTAAATAAAACTAATTCCGGTTTAACACTGATGTTATCAGTATACTTCAAAGAATTCTGCCTTTGCAAGCTTTTGGATTTAAAGTAATTGACTTGAAAGAAGTAATTTTTTATCTCACTAGCTCAATGCCTATGAGTGAATTGAATTCATTACTCATTTTCTAGGAAGGGATTAAGCCATATCAAAGACAAATAAATTAGGATATTGCCAAGAGGCTGTGAAGTGTTCAAAACTCTATAAGATCAGGTTTTCAGGACATGTAAAAGAACAGGAGTATTGTTTTGGATGTTTAGCTGGAGAAGAGTTTAAATGCAGAAACAACCTATACTAGGGAAGTAGAGCCTTGAATGTGAAACCCTCCAAATTCGATATTTGATACAAGTACTTTCAGTACTTCTATAGTATGGAAGCAATTTTGTTCCTTTGCTTTTTAATACAAACATTGTAAGCGGTCAGATTCAGGTGCTTAAAAATTAAACCTAAGCCAAGCCATTGGGGTTCACTTCATAGATTCCTTCATTAAACAAGTATTCATGCCAGCCTGTGTATTAGGCCTGGAAGAATAGTGAGGCGTGTATTTTGGAAAATGTTGCCTTTTATATTGAATCCCAGCCGCCCTTTATAGGAGTGTTTACGATGCCTGTTAGCACAGGCTCTCAGAAGTCCTGCAGTAAAGAAACCTGTTAACATTCTTTGACAAATTTCCCAGAGTTTCTTGACCACAGGACCCCCTTTTATTCCCATGGAGCACATTTTATATTCTTCTATATCCCTCTTCTTTTTTAGAACAAACACCCTATGGGAAAGCTAGGTTAAGATGAAATATGCTGCCGGTGACGGCAGGATAGCAAGGCGTGGAAAACGCTGCTTTAGTTCATACTTGTTGATTGTAGGGACTCTGTCACCAAGTAGACCGGCACTCTGCTTTTAACAAAGGGGGAGCATGTTACTGCCTTGTTTTTATCCAAGAGCCTTTTCACGCTCCTTGTTTGCAACAGCCACATTTTTCAGCTTGAGAAATCATACAAGTTTAATATCACGAGGAAGGCCTTGCAAGTTAACAATGGCGAGGAGCTAGCTGTTTGCCAAAGGGAACCCCTTTACCATTCATGAACCCCCCCCCCCTTTTGGTGGAAATCACTAAAGGTATTTAAAATCTGGTAAAATTGGATTCTTTTTAAAACCATTCCAACAAATCTAAGTGATCTGAAGTAAGATGTAATTTGCCTCATTTTAGAGTTGTATGCTTTCATAAAGTTAAAGTACCATCAAAAGAACGTTTGTGTACTGCTAAGAATCAATACATACAAAGTAATGTAAGCACATGCTACTTTTAATTTTTCAGTGGCCCTGGGGCACTGTTATCTGCTCTTTTCTGGGAAGTCACTCATCATGTAGCTATTGGGGAAAAGGAGCACTTTGGCCCCTTTTCTGGGAGCAATCCAATGCAGTATGGATATTAATTAAATTTATTAAACAAATAACACAGCGACTCGGGGAAGCAGGGGTCCATCTGCCAGCTCTGCAGACGGATCTCTGCAGAGACGCGAGCTGAATGGTAGTTAAAGCGAAGTTGCCGAGCTCAGCAGATGGGCTCTTGTCTCCAGTGGGGGAGATTTGGTGGCGGTCCAACAGCTCTTTTCCCCCTCCAGGTTTTTGTTCCTTGCAACTGTGATTGAAGAAGCCCTTCTCTGTCTTTTCCCAGCCTTGTGCTTCTCTCCCCCACCCTACCCCCCTTTGTTTATGCGAGCAATATTTAAATCTGAGTGATTTGTTAGAGAAGCAAGTCCCGGCTGATCTCATTTTGTGTATGTGCTGTAAAGCTCAAGCAGAAAATAATTAGGAAAATGTAATCCCATTGACTTTACACCCCACTTGTGTACATTGCGACAGCTCAGTCTCATGCCCTGGAATAAAGTCTCTAAACAGATTTGAATTTAGTCAGCATCCCAATTCTCTGCACTTGGAAGTTCATATTATTCCAAGGTTTGGATGCTTATTATTCTTAAAGCTGTTCCTCAGATTGCTTTTAGACCTAAGTGTGTTTTAAACTATGCAATTTAAGGGTTCTTGTTTGTTTGTTTTTTTCTCTAATGTCTTCATATTCTGTTGGCATGTGTCTAGGTGACTTAAATCCCAGTGTCTCCTTCACTTGCCATCTGGGATGAGATGTCATTGACAATGTTAGGTCAGCACATTTGTGATCGGCTGTGGTTTTTAGAAACCCAACTTCCCCACTCTCCTCCCCAGCCCTTCCCCAAAAAAGACAGTGAATTTGAAACCTTTCTGTAATGAAGGGCCACTTTGTTTTCACTTGACTATCACTTCCCAGCATTGATACCATTTTGGACAAAAGCCCACTTGGACAGAGTTTAATGCTAGGATGTTAGGTTAATGTAAATCACCCCCTGCCCCTTCTCCCTCCTTGAACCTTTGCAAAAATCATTTTGGAGAAGGATCTCTCATCTCTGGTTATGTCCCCTAATGTGGGACTGATGCCTTTCACAGGGAGAGGGTTCGGGGAGCCATCCAAACCCTGCTAAGGCAGATCGTGTGTTCTATTCATGGCAAAGTTTTGGACCAATAGATACTACCTTGGGCTGAGTCTGAAATGCCCCTGTCTTGGAGAGATAGGTCATGTTCCAGCCAACCTGCCAGTGGGACATACTTGCAAAGAGAAGGCACCTCTGTGGACTAGACCCTCCTCCAATCAAAATGCATTCTCTATAGCCCACTCAAAACCTGCAATTCCTTCCAGCAGAAATCTCAGCTGATTATAGAACCCAAAGGAAAGAGTGGGTGAATCTGGAATTGAGATTATTCCAGGGTGTATTGAGTTTTATGGGAAGGCCAAACCCTTACTCTAGCTTGTAAGAAGAACCAACGAATGGATCCATTTATCAGAAGCACAAAGACATCTTAGCTGGCCAAGTCTTTGTCCGTTTAGGGTAGTCAGTTCATTTGTGTTGCACTTGAAGGTATTTGGCCAATTCCATCCCTGTTTGTGCTTTTTGAACCCAACTTGAAAGTCAAATCTCATTGAGTTTAACCAGGAGATGAAATATTTTAGCTGCCCTTGTCAGTCCCTGCCTCTTGCTGAGATTCTAGCTCCCACCCCAGGCCATGCTGATAATAATAATATGAAAGCTTCCGTTACTATGGCAAATTGTTGGAATTAGGTGGAGACTTTTGTTTTTCATTAGAGCCCTGCCAAGGATCCTTGTGAACTCTTAAGAGTTATCGTTACACCCCAGTTCTTTTTGGCATTTTAAAAGGCTCAGCTCAAAAGACAGTCATGAAGTGACTGGTGAAAATGTTTGTTTACCAGTGAATCATAGGTAAACTGCCAATTTATTTCTCTAATTTCTTGGAAGTCAAAATCTGCTGGGAGGTTGGAGCAGGGGCGTCAGGGGAGAAGACTACATTTTGAATTCATAGGCCATTTACCACTGTGTTTACTCTGCCTCTCTTCCACCCTGGTGTACCTGGACTAATTTTGTTCTCTGATTTAAATTGCAATCTGGTTGCTCTGGCATCTCAATTTAAGGGAAGATTGGATGTTGTTTTTCAAAGGGAATTGAAAGTGTTTTACTCTTGTCTGGAAACAGATTGTGGCTTCTTTCCCAAGGATAGGCTTGGAAATTACATATAAATCTCAAGGTTTCAGTCTTAGCAAAATGTTTTCAACCCTCTTGTCCACACATTAGTATAAATGAATAAAACAGAGAAAAAGCCAGAAAACACCCAGACAGTGTGTGAATATTTCTGGTCTGTTTCCTGAGCCCACCATTCTGCTGAACACATTTTGTTTACTCTAGAGCTTCTAATTGCTTTATTGCAGATTTTGTAGGCAGCACAACAACTTGGGACTAAATGCCTAAAAAAAGCTTTTGATTGGGAACAAAAGTTAGCATTCATCTGTAAGGAACCAGAGAGTAGCTTTAAAAAAAAAAGTTTATGTTTAAATGACCTGGGAAGAATAGTTATTTTTAAGATGTTGTTTTTATTCATTTGGTTTTGATGTGCTTTTCTTCCAAGGGATCAAGTGCAAACTTTAAAATATTCTGTGGAGAAGTTCACCTCAAAAAAAAAAAAAAAAAAAAAATCAGTGGCTATTAACACTACTTACAACGCCAGAGGCTCCTCTATTGCTCCTGACTTTTCTGATGAACATTGCAAAGAAACCATGTTTGGGAGCTTTATGCATCCACTGCCTGCAGAGTTAAATGTTATGGTTACTCAGAGCATGTATTTAATCGTCTGCAAGAGGAATTGAAGGATGCGGTCGGTGTCTCTGAGCAAATTTGAGTGAGGCTCAGGCCTGGTAGCTTGTAACTGAAAACACTGAAGTTTGACCTGTGCCTCAGGGGACATAGTCCAGCTCCTGAGATAAAAAAGGTTCATGATCACTGTCATCTTTATTAATCTCATCCTTAATATCTTAATCATATCTGATGTCTCAGTCTTATTTCCGGGACCAGGTCTGGTACTTGGCTGGTATCACTCCGTTAAAGCTTTTCACAATCTTGGATACAGTGAATACTGATGGCCTGTTGATTAAATTTGCATTTGGTTTCCAGGAGTCAGGCAAAATAATCCAGCACTGCATGTGCTGGCCTCTGAATCTATGGTGGTCCAGGCATCCCTTATCTTTGCAGCGCTTCAGAAAACTTCTTTCAGGTCTTCTAATCTAGTCTTGTGAGATCAAGCTGACAGGATGGCCTTCCTGAGGCTGCCATGATTCTTTTGTTCTTTCTCTACAGTAGATTTTAATTCAGATTCAAAGAATCTTATAGTCAGAAGGGATCTGATAAGCCACCTAGCCCATCACCCTCCTCTTGGCGATCATCATGGGGAAGCATCCCACTTGTAACCATAGAGAGTCACCCCCACACTATTGCAGTTGTAGATTTTGTGACAGTTTTAAAATGCTTTACAGGTTAGAAACCTCTTCCTTATTTTAATGAGTATAAGTCCCAATCCAAGGAAACCCATACTTTGTTTTTAGTATGGGTTTGTTAATAAAGTCACAATTCAGCTTACTGGTGTTGCAATTTCCTTTTCTATATTATAGGTCTTCAAGTATGCCAGTGTTTAAAGATAACTAGCTACCTTGATTGAGCACTTACTTTGAACCAGCCCATGTGCACTTTACATACATCAAGCTGTTTAATCTTCACAGCATGTTGATAATCCTCATTTTAAAGATGAGGAAATTGATGCTAAAATGTTAAATAACTTGCCCAAAGTCATAGCTGGACCTGGATTTGCAGCCAAGACAGGTGACTCTAAAACTCATGCCTTTAACCACTGTGCTATATTACTGCCCTGTATTTACTCATTTCTGATTTGTAATTTATTTAGATCCAAAATGAACTTGAGGCTTCTCAAATAAAACTGCAATAAGATACCATAGTTAAAAACTAAAATAAAAAGAATAAATCATAGGGGAGCCTTTTATGTTATTGGAAACAGCAATCCTGTCTCCACTAAATTTATACTTTCTAAGTCAATATTACCAGTTTCTTGAACTTTCTCTCCACTTCAGGAAGAGGCTGGGCCACCAGACTGTGAACTCTTTAGGGGAAGTGGTCTTGTCTTATCACTGTTCTGTTTCCAGGGCCTAACAGATTATGTGAAGTAAATGTTGAAGGAATGACCAGAGACAGTGAAGCTGAATATATAGATTAGATTCAGGCTATCCTTGCTGAAGTTGGCTCATTGAAGACAGGGCAGGTGTTGGGTCAAACTGGATGGCATTTGTAACCAGGGGACCCTAGGGAGAAAAGGAGGAGGAGTAGGTGGAGGGAATATTTATCTCCCTTACCTATTCTCCACTGTATGCTAATTTTGTAGGATGTAAACAAATGGTTATATATTTAGAAAGACATACATGCATACACATAAAATATTAGATCAAATTGACCTGTTAGTGAAATCCTTTGTTGTCTACTGAGATCTATAACAAAAGGGTGATTTCATAATCAGGAAGGGGCTGGTGATGGCCAGGCCCCCCTAAAAGATTGTGGGCATGAGCTGAGATGGTCAGAACAGCTGGGTTTTCTTCCCATTGTGGGCGACAACCCTGCTAGACTCGGTCCATGGTCATCCCAGGTCCTGTGGCTTCTAGTCCTTTGCCATGCAGGTAGTTTTCCTCTGGATTTGCTCCTGTCTGAGAGTTCCTCTTATTACTGAATGCTGTACCTCAGACACATGCAGAAGAAATAGAAATGTTCTCACCTTCTTTGTTGCAAATAGGTTTGCTTCTATTCACATAGTTGGAGGCTGTATTTTGCAACACTCACATACATCATATTGACCCTGTAGACAACTAAAACCCCCGGTTTTCATCAGAAATTCTTCTCGCATATATTTGTGCAGTTGACATTTTTCTTCCATTTTGTAGATGGAGAAGAAGGTTCTGGGAAGCTAAGTAACACTTCTCTCTCTTGACCTCCTCTTTCTCTCTATCCTTAGTGATCTCTTTGCTCTTTATTTGCTCCCAATCCTCAGAATCTTGCTTCTTCCTATGGTGGTTGGCTCCAATGTGCTCTTGACAAGATGGTACCGAGCACTGAATGGGGTGGGGGGTGTTAGAGGGGCTTTTCCCAGTGGTCTTCTCTGGGCGGGGAGTATTTGCAAAATATGGCAATCAATTCAGTGGATGTCTCCTGTACTAACATTATACTAAAATGGTTGTCTTCCTCTGTCATCCTTTTGTATGATGTCCTCAAGCCCAGGAGGAGGGAAGAAGGAGGAAGAAACCCTCAGTAGTTTGAGCAGAATCCTGCATCCCAGTTGTTACTGGGTCCTCTTGGCATATCCTTGTTTTATTCTCCCTGGAGAAGGTTTGAGGGCAAGCTTGGTGGGCTGATACCTTGGGGTGGTACTGGCTACCTGTCTAATCACTGACCCTGCCTGGCCATATTCAGGATGCCAAAGTCAAGTAATGGGTGCTGTAGTGTTACAGTTAAATTTTACTGCTGAAGGCAAGGGTGTACATCAGTTGTTTTCCATCAGGGGAGAGGGTTGGTTCTTGGATGTCCTGTTATGTCCTGAGTCAGGCTGGATTAGTCCTATTCAATATGAGAATTTCCCAGGCATCAGAATCTAGAATCTTCTGTTTATGAGGAAGGAACCTGATGAAAAAATTTCTTCCTTTGGACAGGCCACAGCACAAAGAACAGCCTATATAGGCCAGGGGTACTGTTCTCAGCTGGTGTGACACAAGCAAGGAGGTCTTGACTTGAATAATGGATGTAGCCCTTTTTGTCTCTGAAATCTGTGTCCTTTCCATCCCTTACCTGGGATCACCGAGATGGAAAAACAAGTTTCGGTTCATTTCTCCAAAACTTTCATTATTTGTAATACTTACCAATTTTCATTCAATCATTTATTCATTCATCAAATATTTGTTGATTGCTTGCTATGTGCCATCACTGTGCTGGGATCAGAGCGTACTGTGAACAACAACAACAATGGGTCCCTGCCTTCAAAGAACCTTTTGTCTAGAGGAGGAGACATCTTAAACAATCACACTAAGAAATATATAAATTACAAAAACGGGTAAATGATCTGAGAGCAGATGGACAGGGAGACCTCAGCTAGTCTGGTGGTTACTTGACAATTCAAGTAATCCTGTCCATGAAAGGTAGACGGCCAGATGTGGGGTGGGGTCAGGATGGGAGTGAGGAGAGAACAAGACATTGAGGGATGTGGTAATAAATATTTGTAAAGATAACCTTTGAGGAGATGAACTTTTCATTTAATGTAACCTTTGAAAGGATGAGCTTTTCATTTAATGCTCTTCTGTAATGCTTGGATGTTTTATCAAATACATATGTCACTTTTATAGTAAAATTTTTAAAAATGAAAGTTATTAAAGAAGATGATGGACTGTATTGTTTTATTCCTGTCAGGAAGTTCATTAGTTTGTTGATTCTTTTGAGATTCCTATCTTTATCTGTATTTCATTATACACTTTAAGGGCCAAAAGCTATATTCATTCAAATGGTCTTACCAGTAAAAAAAAAAAAAAGTAGATGTGAAAATGGAAAAAATACACGAATGTGTGTGGAATGTCAAATAAACAACTGATACATCTTCTAACAAGTGTTTTCAGACTACAAAATGCATTTTAATAGTTGCCATGTTGTTTTCTGTGTATAATCTCAGCCATTTGGAAATGGCTGGAAGAATACATGTTCCTCATTGATATGTGGCCGTTAAATAATAATAATAATAAATAATAATAATAATCTCAAAAGGGGATTGTTTCTGGCTACATGTAACAGACAATTGACTTCAGTGGCTTTATTGAATAGAGTCTATTTTTTTCACAGCCCAGGGCTGTTACAGGGTGGGTCTGTGCCCCTTATGTCTTTCGTTTTTTATATCTTATGGACTTTGTCTTCAGGCTTGTTTCCTCATGATCACAAGATGGCTGCTCTTAGACTCTAGCTAGAATTCCAGGCAGAAAGGAGGGAGAGGTGTTGCCTCTCAAGTCAGAATTACAGACAGCAAAGGAGGGAGGGATGGGCCCTAAATTAGTAGAGCAAAAACTTTCCTTAACATCCCCAATAGATTTTTAATCTAGGGATTGAGTCTTTCCCTCCAAAGTTTAGGATTCTGTTAGCAAGGGAGTATGTGAGAATGGACATTGGGTAGGCAACAAGCAATGTCTGCCTTGAGAGACTTTTAAATATTTATTATCAAGTTCAGTAAAATTTTGTAAAGCAGATGAGACACAGTATATACATAAGTAAAGGTTTACCATTACTGATGTAGCTCTATTCTATGTCCATATTTAAAATAGTCTTCTGGATAATTTAAAATTATTTTGGCCAATTTCTTGACAGATCTGATAAGCTCTTCATTTTCACCTCACAGGGTATGTAATATGTTTTTTGCTAGGAATTGGAGAAAGACCATGTAATGGTTTGAGTTTGAATTAATTATGAATTCCAAAAATATAGATTAGATTATGTTTGTAAGCTGGTCTGTTCATCTGGGCATGATTGAGTTGTGAGTAGGGCGTTAACTGCCAGGTCAGTGAGACGTTGAGCCCTGCCCCTCAGTGGGCGTGGTCTCAAGTAGAAAAGCAGACTGAGAGAAGCAGATTGAGAGAAGAGATTTGGAGAAGCAGATTTGAGAAGCAGTTCTGATGTTGGAGTGAGCCGAT
>PVKH010006199.1:0-21303 GCA_004027955.1 Chaetophractus vellerosus
GGTGTGATACCCTCTGATTGTATTAAATTCAAAGGTTTTAAATTTACTTGATTAAATCAATTTAGGGCCTTTGATCTGACCACATCAGTAAGGCGACTCTGGGCCTATATAATTGGGCACTCACTCAAGAAGACACAGAAGACACGGGGGAAGAGAGAGAGCACCACAGACACAGAACAGGAAAGAACGTGGTCATTTCGGTCCTGCCATGTTACAGAAAGGAGAAGGCTCAAATAGCTAAAACCCCAAGAAGAGAGATGAGCCCTGTGCCAGCCTATAGCTGAGATCAGAAGAAGCTGTGCCCACAAAGCCTTAAGAGAAAGAAGGGAGGAGAGACGAGGCAGAGATCGCCTACCATCTTGCTTCAACATGTGGCAATAGACTTTAGTGAGAAAGCGACCTTGAGTTGGACTCTTTAGGATCTTGTAACTGTAAGCTTCTACCCAAATAAATACCCTTTATAAAAGCCAACAGATTTCTGGTACTTTGAATCAGCACCCCTTTGGCTGACTAATACAGTGGGGAAAATCTACGAAGTGATCAGAGTTAATGTCACCAATTATGGGTTAAAATGATATCATGTGTCTTCTCAAATGATGCTCATTTGCCAAACTTAATATTGATGAACCTTGGTGAAAAGTATACAGAGACTTTATTTGCCCTATTCATGGTTCTTTTTCTGTAAATTTGAATTTTTAAAATAACGAGTTAAGGAAAAATGGGAGATATAAATACAATGAGCATGCAGCAAGAAAAGTGGAGAGATTTGAAAAAAAATACTTCTAGTAATGAAAATCATAATTACATTAAATGAAACCAAAAGTGAATAGGTGAAGTAGTGGTCTAGACACTGATGAAAAAAAGAATTAATAAACTAATATATATATTCACCCAAAATTCCATAAAGAGTTATAAGGAAATGGTAACTATAAAAAATACATGAAGGACAAAATATAAGGATCTAATGTATGTCTGAAAGGGGAAAATATAATGGTGGGAAGACAATATTTGAATAGATAATGGCTCCTAATTTCCCAGAACCAAGGAAAAACCTAAATCCCCAGATCAAGAAGCCATGACATATTCCAAGCCAGAGAAGTAGATATATCGCAGTAAAACTGCATAGTATACGAAAGATTTTGAAAGCAGCTAGAGTGAAGGCAAAGATCATCTACAAAGGAAATATAGTTAAAATCAGAGAAACTTCTCAAGAATATTGGAAAACAAGAGTTAATGGAATAATATGAAAATTATAGGGTAGAACTATTGCAAAAGAGCTTAATTATTAAGAGAAAATAACTATCAACTTAGAATTATTTACCCAGAGAAAACAAAACTACATTTCAACAATAAGGGTGAAATAAAGCTTTTATGCAAAAAAATACATAAACAAAATTTGAGGGAGTTTGGCATCAAGAGAATTGCTTTAAAAAAAGGAATTTTCAAAAGACAGATTTTTAAAAGGAAAGAGCAACATGTTGATAAATCCAAAATAATTTTCTACATAAAATTTTAATGATGTCTATTCTTATAATTCTTTTCAATTGATGCATTTTTCTACATAGTAAGCCCCAAATAATCTTAGTATAAATTATTAGGAATCTATATCTGGCGTGGTGATAAGATATAAAATTTATACACAAATGTAAATTGCATTTACTTCACTAGCACTAAAAATTAGAAAAATTGATTGCAGCAACAACAATATAAACTATAAAGTGCCTAGGAATAAGGATTCAAAAATTTAAAAACATAGTAAAACAAAGCAACATATTATTAAGGCAAATATATAAATTGGATGGATAGATGAAACTATTAAAAATGAAGTGAAAAATAAGTCTATATTTCACAGTAGTAATTACTATGGGAAAGGAAGGTTCAGATATTTACTTGTAATTTATTAATAGTGTTCTAGGTATTGGATGGGTGATGGGGTCACATAATATTAGAAAAAAATAGCATTGTGTATGAACTGGTGATGGTAATGTGTCATGAACCAAGAATTATGTTTAATATAATTCTGTAATTTTTCAGGTTTAAGAAGATTAAATTAAAAATGATATTATACATGTTAATATTTCTCAAAGACATTTTTCCAAACTCTTTGGGATATGACAGAGCATCCTTGATTCTTTCCTCCTGACCTTGTGATATTGATAACATTTGTTTCACTTATCCAATGCTACAGTCACCTTACACAATGCTACTATTATTGCTTTAAGCAGTTATCTTTTAGATCAATTAAGAATAAGAAATTTGAAAGATTTTATTTTACTTTCATTTATTAATTCTGACTATTCCTTTCTTTTATAGAATCAAATTTTAATCTATTTCATTTTCCTTCTACCTATAAAACATTTATAGCAGGGCAGATCTGTTATAATGTACTTGCACTACACATGAAGAGGTCTAGTGTTGTTTGAAGGTTGACATATTATTTTAATATTCATCATTAACTCTAGGGCAAGTATTAAAATATTTTTAAAAGAGGTAGAAATAATGCATGAAGAAAGAAGATTAATTGGAATCATAAACCAGAGAAGGCAGAAAATGAAGAGCCAAATAATAATAATAAACAAAGAAAATGCAACAAATAGGAAAAATATGGTAGATTTTAATCCACCTTTATTAATAATCACTAAAATGAAAATATTTTAAATATACTATTTAAAAAAGAGAAACTATAAGTTGGATTAAAGAAAAAGAAGACCCAACAATGAAGTTTTAATATATAAAATCTCATGCCAAAGGGGAAAAAAAAAGGATAGGAAAAATATACCATGGCAGCACTAATCAAAATAAAGTTGGATTTGCTATATTAATTTTAGACAAAGCACACTAGACTTTGGAACAAAAATTATCAGGTATAAAGGGGCACATTATATAATGATAAAAGGATTAATCCTAGGGAGACATAATGATCTTGAATGTGCATGCACCAAACAGTGGGGCATCAAAATACATGATGTACAAACCAAAAGTGCTGAAATGTGAAATACACAAATCCACCATTATAATTGGGTAAATAAAACATCATCCTGTCAAAACTTCCCTGACAGAAACTGATAGAACTACTAGACAGAAAATTAGTGATGGTAGAGAAGATTTGGCCAACACAACCAACCAACATTATCTAATTGACCTCTGCAGAGCTTTCCACCCAACAATAGCTGAATATACTTTTTTTACAAGTGTGCATGATACAGTCACCAAGATAGATAATATCCCAGCCATAAAGAAACCTCAATAATTTCTAAAGAATGAAAATCATCAAAAGCATGTTCTCTGACAATAATGGGATCAAACTAGAAAGCAATAGAAAGACAATAGGAAAAATCTCTAAATGCACGGAAATTAAATAGCGCACTTCTAAATAATCCATGGGTTAAAGAACAAGTCTCAAAGGAAATAAAAAAGATTTGAATGTAAATGAAATACAACATATTAAAGTATGCAGGATACAGTTAACATGGTACTGAAAAGAACATTTATAGTACTAAATACTTACATGAGAAATGAAGAAAGTTCTCAAATACTACCCTATTATTAGCACCTTGCATTGGTGTGGTATGTTTGTTGAAATAGATGAAAACATATTTATAATTGTACTATTAACTGTAGTCCATGGCTTACCTTAGTATTCACAGTTTGTGTTGTATAGTATCATGGATTTTTAAAAAATTTATTCTAGTAGCATATATACAACCTGAAATTTCCCCCTTTTAACTACATTCAAATATGTAATTCAATGGTGTTAATTACATTCACAATGTTATGCTATCATCACTACCAACCATTATCAAAATTTTGTCATCATCCCAAATAGAAACTGTACAATTTAAGCATTAACTCCCTATTCCCTACCACACCCCATCCTCTATTAAGGTATATCCTAAATTCTGACTCTATGAGTTTCCTTATTCTAATTATTTCATATCAATAAGATTATACCATATTTCTCCATTTGTGTCTGGATTATTTCACTCAACACAATGTCTTCAAGATTCATCCATGTTGTCTCATGTATAAGAATTTCCTTCCTTTTTATGGCTGAATAATATTCCTTTGTATGTATATACCATGTTTTATTTATCCATTCATCAGCTGATGGACACTTGGGTTGCTTTTATATTTTGGAAATTGGAATAATGTCACTATGAACATCTGTGTCAAAATATCTGTTCGAATACCTGCTTTCAGTACTTTTGGTATATACCTAGAAATGAAATTGCCAGATCCTACGGTAATTTATACCTAACTTCCTGAGGAACCATCAAACTATTTTCTCCAGCAGCTGCATCATTTTACCTTCCCACCAACAAAGAGTAAGTGTTCCTTTGTCTCCACATCCTTGCCAAAAACTTGTAACTTTACATTTTTTGAATAGTAGCCTTTCTAGTGTATCTCATGGTTTTGATTTGCATTTCCCTAATGGCTATTGATGTTGAGCACTTTTCATGTGCTTTTTGCCCATTTGTATATTTTCTTGGAGAAAAGTCTATTCAAGTCTTTCTTCCATTTTTAAATTGGATTATTTGTTTTTTTGTTGTTGAGTTATAGGATTTCTTTATATCTGGATATTAAACCCTATCAGATACGTGGTTTCCAAATATTTTCTCCCATTGTGTAGGTAAAACATATGTAATTTTAAAATATTATATGAAACCACATAAACAAAATGATTATTTCAGGCTGTGATCCTAAAGACATGGTTTGATAGCTGCTGAATAAATCAAACATCTTCATTTGTTACAGATGTTTTCCCATGAAAATTATTTTTAATAAAAGCGTGCCATTTGCTTCAATAAAATGGATTTTTCTTGCTTCATTCTTTCCTTATTCTTCCATCAATGATTTATCCACTGTTTATAAAGAGAATTATTTCTATATTTTTTACAACATTTTATTTTATTTTATTTATTTTATTTTATTTATTTTATTTTATTTATTTTATTTATTTATTTCATTTCATTTCATATTTTATTGGAAATGGGGAAAAGAACAGAGCTTGCTGAGAAATGGGAAAGACAGAAACAGACACCAAGATTTGGTGCAGGCTCCTCTAGGCAGAGAAAGCATGCTCTGCCTAGTGTCGTGACCTTTTAAACGGTGTTTTTTTCCTCCCCCTTCCTAATAATAAGGGGATGGGCCCCAGCTGTAATTGGTTACCCCACCAATGGTGGGGGCCAATGGTGAGGCCTTTTTGGAATATCCGGGGCCAAGGGGAGGTCCGGGAAAGAGAAACTGAGACCTGAAGTTTGCACTCAAGGTCCTATTGAGGTCTTGCAGCCATGTTGTCTGCTGGCCATGCGGTCTGTCAGCCATATTGTGGCTCGTCTTCTCCTCCATTACCCTGTCCTAACCTGCCTCAACTCCTGCCTCGGAGAGTTCACGCCCTTATTCTTAAGGGGGTACTGAGGGGCAATGATTATTCTTTGGTACTTCTTGCTTGTTAGGGCAGTAGTCCCTGCCTAACAGGGTGTAAACCTCTCCAGCTATTCTATCAAGGTTGAGGGAAGATGGGTCACAGAAGACACTGTGGTTGGAACTGGCTGAAATCCCTGCATGACTAATATCTTGTTTTGGAAGGCATTGGTTTTTGTCTCTTGAAGAGGAATTTCAAGCCATCCAATGACTGGCACTCCTACGTCCCGCCAGGTGCTTTTTTTGAGCTGGCACTTCCTTGGACAGCTAGCTTCACTTGGGATAAGTGCACTCAGATGGCAATCTCTAACTTTAACAACAGTCTCCAGTGCAGGTTGGGGAGCACCACTCACTAATTTTTCTCCAGGCAGTGGCACACCAAATGAAGATGGAGAAGCAATGGATTCCTCTAGATTCTTGGCTATGATGCATAAAAGAATTTATGAACAAGTCAGTTTAGTTAGGCATTTTCCATTTTGAAAGGTCTTGATGTAAAAATGTATGTCATACTTGAGTAATGTCTTTCCTTTTCTGTGATATTAAATGCTAATATGTTTTCTTTAGGGACTATAATATGAGACTCTAACAATGTTTTATCTCACTTAATCATCACATAAGCCTGTGATCAAGATACAATTTAACTATAGTCCACTGTTACATTAGGTTCACTGTTTTGTAACAGTCCTGTTTTCTCTAAATCTTTATTCTAGTAAAATATAAACAACCTAGAATTTTCCCTTTAAATTACATTCAAAACGTTTAATACATTGCTGTTAATTACATTCACAATGTTGTGCTACAATACCACCATCTGTTACAAAAATTTGGAGAAAGATTTTTTCAACAAATTTTTATTAGTGCCTTCTATGTATGATGCACTGTTTGACATAGTTGGCATACAGTAGTCATACAAAACAAAACAAACAATAGCAAAACATTGTGTTCATGGAGCTTGCATCCTAAGTATTGAATTTTTATGCATCATGGTAGTAAGAGAATATTTTTGTCACTAATGCAAATAGTTCCTGTAATTAATTTGTTCTCCAAACTGATTATTTTTGTCAGATACTGAGAAAGATGTAATAACCATAATTTTACAGGAAGGCAAAGATAAATGCTCTTCTCTGATTTAGAGCCAATAGGGGTAAACTTTTAGGCCAAGACTCTGCCTCACCCCACATCACAACTCCTCCTCCTCAACAAAACCAGAGAATATAATACCTTTTTCTCTCAAAAAGTTGATATCCACTGTAAATCCACGCTCTTAACCTGAACTCTGGGAGTCAGCCCAATGCTTCCAGGCTGTATCCCTTCAGCGTTCAGTACCATGGCCAGAGCAGAAGGTCAAAAAATGTTTCGGGGACTATACACCGGGGTACAAAAGCAAAGGTTTTACTTTTTTTCATGTAATGCCTACCTCTTGAAATGCAAAATGAGATCCAGATTATTTAAATGCAATCGACTATGTGATACCAGGGCTTCTGTGCCTGAACAGATAGCAGTCGGCAGGTCTCTGAAGTAGACTGAAGTTACTAGCCTTCTCTTTATTCTGATAGTTATCTACAGTACATATTTCACAAAGTAGAATTTCTGACTATTTTGTGATATTTATCTTGTCTAATTGTATAAGTCAAAGTCATAAAGACACATATAAGGAAGGTGATAGAAAACAAGTGCTGATTTACTAATGCAAATGTTAATGTGCTCTCTAAATGAACCATTCCTTTCTTTGCTGTACATATCTCTTCCAGATATGACATATAATACTAATTCTTGGCTGTTGAAGAGTCCATATAAGATAAACTAGATTATTTATTTTTGACTGCCAGTCTCTCTTCTTATGGAAGAAGACCAGTGTCTTCCTTTAAGGGAACCACTCTTCTTTAATTTTCTGTTTATTTGGTTCAAAAAGGACTCAACTACTGCTCATTTTAAAGGAGGACATCTGTTCTAGTTTCCTAAGCTGCTCAAAGCAAATACTGTAAAATGGGTTGCATCAAACAATGCAAAATTGAGGCCAGGTAGATGTCCAAATCAAGGCATCATCAAGGCAATGCTTTCTTCCCAAAGACCAGACACCTGTGATCCTTGGCTTCTCTGCCATATGGCAAGGCATGTGGCTGGTCTCTCCCTTCTCTTTCAGGTTTTGTTGATTTCAGCTTCTTGCTTCCATGGCTTTCTCTGTGTGTGTTTTATATTTTATAAAGGATTCTAGTAGTAGGATTAAGGCTCGTCCTGATTGCAGTGAGACACACCTTAACTGAAGTAACCACATCAAAAGGTTTTACTTTTAATGGGTTTACACCCACAGGAATGGATTAAATTTAAGAATGTATTTTTCTAGGGTACATACAGCTTCAAACTGCCACTGCATGTAATCCAGATCTGACCAATAAGAGCCATTTCAATGGCTTAGAAATACATATGATCCAAGTTGGACCAATCAGCATCAGCTTCATGACTTTGGATGAATCTCTTGGGATAGAGTTTGTTTGTTTTCCTCTTTCAGAGACTATGGGTGCCAATGGTGGTATTGTTTTGGAAATTCTTGGGCTCATCTGTTCAACTTCATGGGAGAACATTAATTTGAGATGGAAAGAAAAGAAAACAAATCAGAGACGATATCTGCTGATTGAGGTTCTGATCTAGTTACAAAAAAAAAATGTATTCCAAGACATTTTAGTTCTTTAGGCCAATATATTTCCTGTTGGGATAAGTATAAGGGGATTTTCCCTCCTTTGCAACAGAAAGACTCTCAGCTAATAAAAATTCCATCACTAAGCTACTTTTATAATTTAGAAAAAGACAGGCATGGAAGTGAAGAGATTTCCCTAAATTCCCTTGACTAATTATAGATAATAGCAAAATAGAGACTAACAGTTCTGTGGAACCTGGTACAAAACACTATGTTGCCTTGCAATATTCAGTGTAATTTTATGCTTTAGAGAGGAATCAAGACAAACTTTTCCTCAGAGGAATGCATAGCAGTATGATTAAAGTTGTGAAAAATTGGTAGAGTTTCAGCAAATTGTGCCACCAAGTACTACAGTTGATCTCTTGAATCAAACAGTACAATGACAAAAAATCCCAGATAGTTTTATTATTGAAAAAAGCATATGATATTTATTATTATCATGCAGTACTTTACAAGATTAGATACAATCGGTGAATTTGTAATATTAATTCAGTATAGTAATGAAGAACAGTAATAATATTATAATTGTTTTGTCATTGTACTCATTACAAATCAGAGAGAATAGCACAGCCCTATTATTAGTTTTCTTGAGTATGAAGATGAAGTTTTAGGATTTATAATCTGTACATTCTGGTTTCCTCCTTGTTGAGGATCCACTGCTCATGGGATATAATTTGCTTGCAATTAACTCCAGGCCAAATGATGTAAACTTATAAGTAAACTTATTCATTAAATACCTTAGAAAGTGTAGTTGAATAGATTAATTAAAATATTTATATATTATTTTAAAATTTTCACAATAGAAATATTATAATGTCATCTGTATAAAGGGGAAATGGGGTGTCCCATGGGGGAAAGTGTGTAGGTTTTCAAGTCAGAGTCTTATGCTATTGTTATCTGTGTGAGCTTAAAAGAGTACTTTAGCCTCTCTGAGCTTCAGTTTAATCTGAAAAATGGGGAGAATACTGTCTAATTGATTGTATCATTTGACTAGAGGTAACATGTGAAGTACCTAAAACACTGTGTGGCATTTAGTAAGGGCTTTTAAGATATCGTGTAGCTCCTGAATACCGATAAAGACATGATTTCGAATGCAGTATATACAAAGATCTATCCGCACATACCCTGTTTATTCAGTAAATGAAAACAAGACTGTTGTAGGCATATTACTTCCCTTGAATACGGTGTGGAGCAGCTAAGCCCTAGGACCTCTGAGGACTGGAAAAGGACATGTAGACGTTCACCTTAGCATAATCTTGGTGCTCTGCTCATATTCTCTCTGCTCAATAGATAGTTTCCTCCAACTTCTGCTCATGATGGATGGAGACACTGGATAAAAGTTGGGTCCAGAACAGTTGAGCAAATGAACATCACTTTCTAAGGAGAATTGGAAATCCCTGTCCATTTTCAGTTTGCCAATATCTTTTGCAATATTCCATGCCGGATTTTGCCCGGATTTTGTTCTGGAGAAGGATTACTTTTTAGGTATCAGAATGACAGAACAGGATAGAGAGAACACACCGGGCACACCCTTTATTCCCCAGAGTGACCAGATCTGGAAAGAACCCATCGTTCCTCCTCCCACGGCCTCACCATTCTCAGTGGTTTGCTCTCTTTGCATTTAACACCCATGGAGTGCCATTTTCTCCTGAGTGCATTGGCAAAGCAAAGCACCAAACCCAAACCAGCATGTCTCATTTTGCTCAGCAGCCCAGGGCTCCCGGAGGTATGTGGTTTTGTGGTGCTGGGAGAAAGAGATGAGTTAGAACTTGCCAAACAAGGCAGGTGACACAAATCCTTTTTTAGGGCTAGGCCTGTGTGCTCTTTGACCTCCACGCTGCTAAGAGCCAGGCAGAAGCAAGCGACCCCCGTATTCTTTAGGCCAAGAAAAACGGACCAAATGCATAAACTTGCTCAAACCAACCATGATGTTTCAAATATGGCAGGGGAGGGTTATTGGTTTAGGGTGTTGGGTGTGGGGGGCCTGCGGGACAAGGCACACCTAGGGCAGGCCTCCAGGGAGAGTGAATGTTCATCCTGTCGGGTGTATCAGCGGGTGGAGACCCACACACTGAGTGGAAAGGTGTTGGGCTGCCATCCTGGGGAGGCCTGCTGTGTTCTCTAACAGAGGGACGAGACTCTGTCCAGAGCAGAGGCACTGGGGAGCACAGGACAGGTTGTCAAGCCCCAATGTTGGTGCAAGTAACTATGAATCTTGTTCTTCAAGGAGTGAGGTTTGGTGGTTTCCATGGGTCCTGAGGGGAGGGGAAGGGAGGAATAGAATAGATGGAACATGGGGCATTTTGGGGGCTATAGCATTGTTCTACACAATCTTGCAATGATGGATGCAGACTGTTAAATTTCACCAAAATTTATAAAAGTGTATGGTCCAAAATGTAAACCATAAAGTAAATCATTAACCTTGGTTAGTAGCAATGTTTCAATATTTGTACATCAATTGTAACAAATGTACCACCCACATGTAAAATGCTATTAATAGGGGAAAGGGGGAAAGGGAGAGGATGTTGGATATATGGGAATCCCCTGTATTCTGTACATCACTTTTCTGTAACCTAAAGCTTCTTTAAAGACAAAATGAAATAAATAAGACACTGGGGGAATAAATGGAAGAAAATGTCATTGTCTCCATAAGACAACAGATCTTACAGTGATGAAAGACATATTGTCAAAATTTTAAAATTTTATATATTTTTATTATTTTTTAGTATTCCAAAAATTTTTAATTTTTTGTATTTTATTTGCTATTTTTAAAACCATCATTATCATTTCATTTTCTTATTACTTGTATTGGGTTATTTTGATGGCTTCTCTTTTGAAGATGTTTTGGGTGGCACAGAAGGGTTACAGCTGTGGCAGGGGAGGGTCATTGGTGTGGGGTGTCAGTGATGGGGGATGCATGGGAGGAAGTTCACCTGGGCATACCTGTAAGGCATATGAATGTGTTCACATGTTAATGACTTCTTTTTAAATTGATTAGCGAGGGACATTAATATCTGACACTTTGTTTCTTTTTAATTGTACCCTTCTTACAACGGGAATGTGACTTACTGGTTCAATTGAAGTTATGGTTATAGGAGGTACTGCTGGGGGAGTCATGGACATAGCTGGTGGCCATCTCCCAGGCCTTGCTCACCCCCTTCTTTTCTATTGTGTGCACGTTTTAATGTGTTTCCATTCTGCAGCCTATGGAGATGTTAGGGCTAATGGACTGGCCTGACCCCACCTTAAACCCTAAAACCAAGAACAAGCAGACCCCCTGCTGCTTTCCAGAGCGGGAACTCTTAGTGGCAGGACCCCCTTCGCTGGAGTTGCACAGATTTTTCCCTGCTCTCCAATGTGAAGCCGAGTGGTCAGTGCCACCATTCTCCAAACTTGACCTGAGCAGTTGGCTTCTGTTGCTTTAGCATAAATAATGGACATATAAATTCCTACCACAAATTGTTGGAGCAGTGCTCCTTAAACTTTAATACATATGCAGCATGGGGGGGAGGGGTTCTTGTTAAAGTTCAAAGTCTGATGCACTAGGTCTAACGTGAGGCCTGAAATTCTGCATCCCCAATGGACTTCCCAGTGATACCATGACTAGATTCTAACGGCAAAGGTTTAGGGGCTAAAGTGAAATGATATATTTGGGGACCTTAAGACAGTATCTGCAATAGCTTCTTGTCTCCTTTTTCTTTTAAACTGCATTCTTTCCAGATGCTTTGTCCTTGCCTTTCTTTCATCTGGATGAATAGAATGGAAGCCAAGTTGACCTTACAAGCAACGTTAGGCATTGCTCCCTACAAAAATTTATCTCTCTCGTTGACCCAAATGTTTTCAGTATCTCTGAAGTACTAACCCAAGTGTAAACAAGCCAAGGAGGACTAGCACATGTAATGCCTTCTCAGCTCTAGTTGAGAACTTGAGAGAGCAAGGCCTTGCCTTTGAGAAGTGATTCAAAGGATGTATGCTCAGCAGTTAGCAGGGCAGCTGGTAGGGAGAGTCCCTGTCTCAGGAGGGCGAGTTTAAGCACGGCCCAGCATGCAGCATAAATTCTCTGATGCTCAGACCATTCGTATCTGCTCGGTCACAGGGTGATGTTCCTACTTTCAAAGCAGTATGGCCTGTGACACACACTGGGACAATGGGTGAAAATTCCCATTCAAATCACGGGATTTATTGTGGGCTAATTCCCCAAATGCACTTCTATTTCAGAACTCTTTGACAAAGTGGCTCTAAGAGCAAACAGTTGACACATAAAATTATCTGAACCAATCAGAATCTTTCTCTTTCATGTAATCATATACATTTTGCCAATAGCCGAGATCTATCTGGCTCTATACACCTGGAAACAATGTTGATTTATGGGTATGGAGAGACAAGCTGTCTCCCAAATAGTATTAACATCCAAGGACAAAGCCACAGCTAGATGAATGCTTATATCATTTTCTCTGAAAGAAAAAAAAGCCAAATCTAATTTGAGAATCTAAGCACTGATATAAAAATTTCCCACCTGATTATTACCTGTCAACGAGCTTATGCAACTTGCATTTCATGTACTATCTAGTACACTGCTTGTCATTTGATAGGCTTTTAATTTGAGTTTGTTGAAATGACCTGAACTGAAGGAGGAGAGAAGATGAGAAGAAAAAAGTAAATGTCCTTGTGGCTTGATCTTGTTTTCTGAGGCATGGGAAATGAATATAGTCACTTTAAGTAGCTTATATATAAAACACTATATATATCTGTGTTTTTTCCTTTAGACAGCAGTTGTCTAAAGGAAATTGATATGTGCATGACTTTTGATTAACTGGCAACATGATTGCCATAGCAGATTCTCTCTTTCACTGCACAGGAAGAAGTGGTAACACTGATCGCAAATGGAGTTTGCTAAGTAAGCATTTCCACATTTGGTAGCTTTCCATTTGACTCTTCCCAAATCTGAATCCATCTAGCCATCTGAAAAATTGTCCTGATTTTGGAAAGACGTTCAGAAGAAAATAACATTTTAGTCTAGATGTGGTAATTGTTAATAACTCTTGAAATATTGTAAAAAGGTACCTAACATTTATTAAAGATTTTCTGTGTATAAGTATCGGGAAGTGCTTTCCGTGTGTTATTTCTTCTGATTTTGAAAATTTCAATCCTGCAATTACACATTCAACAAACAATATCCCAATTTTGACAATGAGAAAACATAGGAAAAATAAAGCTTTTAAATAACTGGCTCAAAATTATTTGTGTCTATATCATGATATACCAGTTTAGAAATAAAATTAAGATTGTCTTCTAAAATCTGTTTCTGTAACCTTGCACATGGGCAAGACTGTTGTCATGCTTCCTTGAAATGCCAACAGATGTGGTGTGGATTTAGGAATATGGTTGCTGGCTATTCCATTCCAACTGCTATATTCTTGCCTAGTTTTCTAAACTCCTAGACTTTAGGAAGCACTGAAAATCCAGCCTAATTTAAAGACTTTCATGAGGTATGATTGAAATGTAAAGGTTAATCTATAGTTTGGCATACTGGGGCCAGGGAAAGTCATGGTAGTACAGGTGGCACTCCAGTTGGTTGTTTGAGATGAGGCAAGTTTGTTTCAACAGTGGACTTGGGCAGTGCTTTATACTCGCTCAGCCCCCAGTCTCTCCTTGTGTTAATAACACATTCCCGTAAGTGGCTCTTATAACAGAAATGTACACTTTCATATGAGTTCTAGCCTGCTTTTCTAATTTTATAAATAAAAATAAAAATTCATGCCATTTTCTATACTTACCAAGAAATAAACCTAATTCCTTTTTTTTACATATTTGGCTAGGTTCTCTACCTTTGGCTAAAGGATTAAAAATACAAATTTAAACAATTATAAGTTTTCCATTTCTATAGTGTGGATCATCAAATATCTTGCTTGAGTATTACTTAGCGACAGTGGTAAAAACAGCATGGTACTAGCCAAGGACAGACAGACTGACAAATGGAACCAAATCAAGAACTCAGAAATTGACCCTCACAGTTACAGTCAAGTGATTTTTGACAAGGCTGTTAAGCCCACCCAGCTGGGCCATAACAGTCTTTTCAAAAATGGTGCTGGGAGAACTGGATAGCCATATCCAAAAGAAAGAAAGAAGACCCCTACCTCACACCTTATACAAAAATTTACTCAAAATGGATCGGGGAACTAAGTATAAAAGCGACAACCATAACGCTCCTAGAAGCAAATGTAGGAAAATATCTTCAAGATCTTGTGGTAGGCAATAGTTTCTTAAACCTTACACCCAAGGCATGAGCAACAAGAAAAAAATAGATAAATGGGACCTCCTCAAAACGAAACATTTTTGCACCTTAAAGGACTTTGTCAGAAGAGTGGAAAGGCAGCTGACTCAATGGGAGAAAGTATTTGGCACTCACATATCTGATAAGGGTTTAACATCCATGATATATAAGGAGATCATACAACTCAACAATAAAAAGACAAATTATCTGATTAAAAACTGGGCAAAAGACTTGAAAAGACAGCTGTCCAAAGAAGAAACACAAATCGTGAAAGAAATATGTGAAAAAATGTTCAACATGGCTAGCAATTAGGGGAATGCAAATCAAAACTACAATGAGATATCATTTCACACCTATTAGACTGGCTTCTATTAAAAAGTCAGAAAACTGTAAAGGTTGGAAAGGATATGGAGAGATAGGAATGCTTATTCACTGTTGGGAATGCAGAATGGTACAGCCACTGTGGAGGACTGTTTGGCAGTTCCTAAGGAAGTTGAATATAGACTTGCCGTGGGACAACAAATTGTGATGTATACACATGATGGAATATTATGCAGCAGTAAGAAGAAATGAAGTCGTGAAACCTATGACAACATGGATGAACCTGGAGGACATTAGGTTGAGTAAAGCAAGCCAGACACAAAAAGACAAATACTGTATGATCACCCTATTATAAACTAAATATATTATGTGAAATATGAATGTGGGTAAAATTGCATACATAAGACTCTTTTTCTTTGAAACTGAACAAACGTAGGTTAATACTACAAAATGTTAATATCAAACAAAAAATTATACTAACTGAAGGAGACCAGACACAGAGTACTACATATTGTATGATTCCATTTATATAAAATGTAAATATAAATCAATTATAAATATGAAATTAGATTAGTGGCTATGTAGGGCTGAGGAAGGAATGCAAAGGGGTGTGGAGTCTTTCTTTTTCGAGTCATGAAATTGTTCTAAAATTTTGAGATGATGAATGTACAACATTGTGATTATACTAAAAGCCAGTAATTATACGCTTTGGATAGATCATGTGGTATGTGAATATATCTCAATAAAACTACTTAATAAACAAATGAATAATAGTGTAAGAATAGCCAGAAATAGCAGCTATGCACAGCAGGGCAAACAAAGAGAGATTGAGAGGTAAGTAATTTTCTTGTTTGTTTATTTGTCTGTTTTTTGGTTTATTATTATTAGTGAAATAATGAAAATGCTGTAATAATGATTGAAGTAATGAACACTCAACTATGTGATTATACCAAATACCATTGATTGCACACTTTGGATGAATTGTATACTTTATTAATATGTATCAATGACATTGATTTGTTTAAAAATATCTTGTTTGACCTTTTGCTTTAAATAAAAGTACTGAAAAATATTCTTAAATCCCATTTTAAGTGTATTGATGAGCTGAAATGAAATTAAGGAATATTCAAGGTCTGGAAGCTAGCAAAAGTAGCAGCCCTAATGGAACCAGCACAAACATGAGCTTGAGTTTTCACTGTCACAGAAGGCATTGGAGTCAGGAGGCAAGACCAAGAGATGGGGAGAACGATAGAACCACCCCCAATCTGAGAACGCACGGCACGAGAGCCCCATAGTAGGAGCAATTAAAAATAGCCCCCCCCATACACACACTCACACATTCATACACAGAAGACAGCAAGGAATGCGACAAGTCAGGAACCCTGGAGCTGGATGGAGAGGAAAAGCTACCTCCTGAGAGCATGCAAACTTAGATAGTGCCCAGTGGGTTTGTAGCCCGAAAATCTCAAACTGACAATACAAAATCTTTATGGGTTGGCATTTAATCTTAAGTACTGGCAGAAGCAAGCATAAATTGAGACCGGAAGAATCAAACTACATACCAGTTAGAATATTCTCTGCCTGTGACTCTTCAAATGTCGTTTCTGCCCCATTCTTCTTCTGCTCATCTGACAAACAATTACATGCATCTCGGACCATCTTACTTTGTCCTCCATGTCTCTCAATTAATCTTTTATTTTTCTCTTTTTATCCTATAGGTTGCTTTCTATAGAGTTGATTTTGACTTGTCATCCAACTTATTGAATCAACAAATATATCCTTTGAATTTCTAATGTTTGTTACTGTAATTTTAAATTCTAGACATTTTGCGTCACTCTTCAAATCTGCTAGGTCATCATTTTAGTTTGTAAGTTCTTGCCAGTATTTTCAAACTTGATTTTTTTTTCTTTAAACACAGAGTGTATAGTTGTTTCATCATCTGTTACTTTGAATTTTAATATCAGAAAGTATTAAGGTTTGCTCTTTGTAACATTTTCTCTACTTTTTAATCCTTTTGCAGTTTTGATATTTTTATTTTTTCATCTACTGCATATTAGCTTATTACTTATACATTTTTCTACTGTTGTTCCAGTGGTTACAAGCCATTCTTCTCTTATCATAGTATAATATTAATGATGATTTTTACTTTTTTCCAGAACAATGCAAGGAACTTAAAATTCCTGCTCTCCATTTACAGATTTTCTGATATGTATGCAAATTTTTATGTATTCTCATTACCTATATCTTCTATAGAGCTTGTTATTATTTTTAATATTGTTAATTTTTATTTTATCCCAAATTTTACTTTTTCCTTTGATCTTCACAATATCCTGTATAAAGAAACTTCTAGCTGAAGAATACCATTTATTATTTCCTTTAGTGAGAACTGCTAGTTAAATTATTTAATTTAGTTTCAGTAAAATGTTATTTTATTTTCATTTTTGAATAATAATTAGGGTTCATTTTGGTTATTGTAGTCTTAGTCTTATACTTTTATTTAGTTTCTCTTAAAGTTCTAATTCTTACTTGAAATTCTCAGTAATATTTTTTTATTTTTTTTAATGTGGCAAACAAAGCTCTTTTAAAGACTATGCTGATAAATGCAAATGGCCTTGGAATATAGCAATAGTTTCTCTATCCAGAGGAAAGAGCACATTTGGATAAAGACTGGGCAGGTAGAGAAAGGCCTCCCTCCAGAGTAAAATACCTGTGTGCTTATTGCTCATTACGAAAGGTGTGGCTTTTCTAACTCGGGGTTCCTTCCGGCAGTGCAGTGCACTGCATGAGCAGGCGCCCATCTGGGCCGGCCACGGCACTCCAGTGGGGCTTGGTCCAGGGGGAACTGAAGGCATATGCTCATGCTGCCTGCTATGCCATGAGCAGCAAAGGCTTTTTTCTCTGGCCCAGGAGTCTCCAGTGCAGGCCAACAGCCAAGGCTTTGCAGAGCTTTTGACAGTGCCCTCTATTTTTTCTCATATTATTATTATTTTTTCTTTTTGAATTCCAGTTAGATGTATATGCGGCATGTACAAATTCTGATTCTCCTAAACTTCCTTTCCTACTTGTTACCTATTCATCTTTTTGCCTTTTATTTTGTAAGACTTAATTCATCTATCCTTCTAGATTGCTAATTACCTTCTGATGATTTACATTATAGTGTTCAACCTTAACATGTTATTCGGCATTAGCAAATAAAACTTAAAAACATCATATTTCTTCATTTTTATAACATTGATTAGGCTCTACATGCCTTCGCTATCATGACCCAATGTCCATGCTGGGAGCTCTTTCAGGTAGAGCTTGCGTTTTTAAGGGTATAGTTTTAGGGATTTTCATCAGGAGTGAGAGATTGATGCCAGCCATCCTTAACATGGGGGCAGTGAGAAGAAACCAGAAATTGCCACAAAAAAAAAAAAATCCCCGATATGCTATGGAAACCTTTTTAAAGGGGTTTACTTTCTAAATTAAAAAAAACAAACAAACAATTCAATCATATTAAAGAAAATTTTAGAGAAGAACTAAACAAAAGTGCTTACTCCACAATCTTGAACTAGAAGTCCATTGAATTTTCTTTACATTAATTTAATGGAAACCTTTTTTTTTAAACCTTTCTATCCTTTAACAAGTATGGTTTCTTGAAATAAAAAGAAGGGAAAAAATGTTCAAAATTATCTGTGAGCCCCAGCTAGTAGTTCTCGCTCTCCCTCCCTCCGCGTCATTTATTTGTTTTACACGTGCTCAGCAGAGTTTGGTACTGGCGTTGACCAATGTGCACAGCCCTATGTTAGTAACTCACCCCAGGCTCTTTCTTTGAGTCTAACAAGGTTTATTTTTCTAGCAAAGAAGTAGAAGAAGAAGAAGGAGGAGAAGGAGGAGGAGGAAAAGAATTAGGCAACTCACCAAGTTTAAAATGATTACCGAGGTGCTCAGTCTGTGTTTTTGCTCCCATCAGTGCAGCAGACACGTGAGCGTGCTCTGAAAAACTAGAGGACCCTGTGCACTTAGCAGGGGCACACTGCAGTTCTCGATCCAGACGGACCTGCAGTGGCAAGCCATAGCTATCCAAGTGGCTTCATAACGCGCCTACTGCTTTGGAATCAGCAGTACCTCACATCCGTGCTTTTCGGTCCAACTCAAAACAGTTCCCTTGGTAGGAATCCTGCAAATGGATCCTTTTATTTTAATTTTTTACCTTTCTCTAATAATTCAGTCAGGTTTTACTGGACCAGACAAGCAGGAGATGAGTTTTCCATAACCCTTTATTCATGCCAGGAAATCTCCAGGCTTGGTTCCATTCCTGTCTTTTGGTGCTAACTCTGTTGCTTCTGTTTTTTGTTTCAGCTGGGTGAGTTCCTTCAATGTCAGGTCTATAACCTCGGTGAGCTCATGGAGCTCCCTCACATATGACTAGGACACTAAGTTTGCAACTTACGTAGTGAGCAATTTCCAACATACCCACGTCCAGCCTTCCGTGTTCCTCCAACCACTGGAGGGAAACCTATTATCTATAGTCCCAGATTCTTTATTAATCTGCTTATGCCCAAATGGACTTAACTTCCCATGAACCTGCTAGGAAATCCAATATTAGAGGCTAAACTATCAGATCCGAGAGCCACACTCCTGGGTTTCAATTCTGACATGACCATTTATTAGCTCATTGATTTGGGGGAAATATTTAATATTTTTCATAACACTTAGTGATTCAAAACTCTTTGTTTCCTAACTCCTATCTGTAAAAGTCTTGGTAATTTAGGCTGGCTTTCAAAGCTCTCTGAAATATGCCTCCAACATATGATTATTCGTGAGTAGTTGGCTTCCTCCCCATGTTACAAGTTCACTCGTGTATATCACCATGACTTATAAAATATCTTTTCTTCTCCTTTGCATTCATCTATACATTTCTCATTCTGTATCCCAGTACAAATCCTACTTCCTTCATGAAGCCCTCCTAGATTACTGGACCTCATATTGACATCCCTCTTCTCTAAACTTTTGGAATGTTTATAGACTGTCTTTCATTATATTTTCTGGTACAGAATTTCCTAAACATTCTTATTTTTCATTTTAAAGTATCATCTGGCAAAGGACAAAAGAATGATATTTAAGTAAATTGGGAAATAGTAAATTAAATGTTTAAGTAAACTGGGAAAAGTAGTTAAAATGTTTCCTAATTAGAAGGCTTTTTGCTTAATATTCTTCATATATAGTTTATTTCAATTATGATGATTGAATTATGATATTTCCACAAATTATTATTAGATGGGAACTTTTAAAAAAATTAACCATGTCCCAGGACTACAGGTCACTGGAGAACATTTTGGAATCTGCTATTCTATCTTAGCTGGATTATTTTTATTTTTTTTTTTAAAGATTTTATTTATTTTATTACATATCTCCCCTTCCCCCCGCTGCAGCGATGCGCCGAGAGTGGTCACTGCGCAGGCGCGGCTTTCCCCGCTTGTGGGCGGTCTCTGCATCCGTTCACGGCCGGTGCTTGATTCAGTTCGCGGGTGGCTGGCTGCGCTCCATCCGCGGGCGACCTGCCCTGCCCGTGGCGGCTCTCGCCCCGTCCGTGGCAGCTTCCTGCCCTGCCCACAGCGGCTCCGGCCCGCCCATGGCGGCTTGCCATTCTCAAGGCGGTCTGCCCGCTAGGAGAGGTCCCCGGGAATCGAACCCAGGACCTCCCATGTGGTATGCTGGCGCCCCATCCACTGGGCTATCGAGCCGGCCCCTGGATTATTTTCTGAGTTGTAGTCTCAACAACTCACAAAGAGTATACATTTTTTGAGCATCTGCATATCTACATGTTGCTTAAAAAAAATGGTGAATGAGCATTGTTTTATAGGCATTGGGGGCATATGGAAAACATTTGTTGATTCCTTACCTGTCTACATTTCCATTTCTTTCTTCATTTTTCAATTTCCTTCTTTTAGTTTCTTTATAATCTCTAGTGTGGTTTAATCTCCATTGCCTTACTTAGTCATTAGCATCAATGCATACCATTTAACTCAGCAGAGTTAAATCAGGGAAGCAGGGCCCTGATGAGTGACATGGAATAAAGGGTTTTTATGAGCATTAGATCTTATACAATTGTGGGCACTGATGGAGTCTGAGAAGGGCGTCTGAATCCTGAAGTTGCTATGGATGAGAAATTGCAGGAAAGAAAGCTCAGAATGAAGTAGGGAAGAGTGAAGACAAATTAGGACTGTTGAGGACAAACTGGGACCCTTGAGAACAAACGAGAGCCTGCCTCTACCTCTCAGTGCCTCCGCCGTCAACAGTGGAGAAGCTGGTACCACTGGCCAGAGAGCTACAGAACGCCTGCCTCCCAACTTTGAGACCTGAAGTATGAGATCTTCCGAAGCTAGAGGAGCAAGGTGGGCCAGGGGCTGCAGCAGTTTTCATAGCCCTGTGCAGACCCTCCAAACCTCGTGCACATTTATCTGTGATCACCCCTAACACGGAATCATCTAGGGCAGGGCGTTCTGGTAAGTGAAGGTCCAGCAAAACACCCAATCATGCAGTCGTAAGAACTGGAGTTGATATTAGAGCCAATTACCCTATTCCTCCCAATCTACAGAGGAGGAAA
>PVKH010006200.1:0-21297 GCA_004027955.1 Chaetophractus vellerosus
CTATAATGTAAACGGTAGTCCATGGCTAACAACAATGCTTACATACCGGTTCATCAATTATAACAAATGAACCACACAAATGTAGAATGTTAATGTGGGAAAGTGTGGGAGGGGGAGGGAGTGGAGAATTATATTTTTTATGTAACATTTATGTAATCTAAAGCTTCTTTAAAATAAAAATGGTATTAGTTGTTTAATATATCTATCTGGGAAATGTTTTGTCAAAAGGAAATCATCCTTCAACCTACAACTGGTACAATTGACATACCAAGCTCATTTTGGCTCAATACCTTTTAATCACTATACTAGCAAGAGGTTCATGGATAACACAAGCCTAATATTATCCAAAGCAATAATTCTAGTAAAAGTCTGGAATTTGGTCATATTCCTCCAATGCCTGAAATGTATCTTTAGATTTTCAATATTTTTAATTGAATACACTGTTATGTACATGTTTTAAAATTAACTTGTTAATATCGGGATCATCTGCACATCTAGTTCCTGGGAATATACATCACTACTCAGCCTTATATCAGGCAGGAATTTTACAAGTATGTGGGAGTTACATTTCTAGATCTTTGCCTGAGTGAATATGCCTTTAATTTTTGCATCTCCTAATTTATATTTAAACATATCATATGTTGAATTACTGATAAAGTTATTCTCCTCCAGATATTTGAATATGTAGACCTTTTGATATCCAATTCCCAAAGTCCTGATAAAATTCTATTATATTCTGATTATGCTTCCTTTTGATTTCTCTTTACAAATAGATATTTTATTTTATGGATTTCTGAAGCTCTGTATTGATATATGTGAGTATACGTCTTTAATATGTTCAGCTTGAGGTAGGCCCTATTAATCAGGATACTTAAAATTTTCTTCTCCAAAGAAATTCTCCCAGGATTTTAATTTGTCATTTTCACTCATAAATTAATTTTTTTTTCTGTTCCCACTTCTTCCTCAGTAGGGCTTAGTAAGAGGTTCTATAATTGTAACATCTGATAACCTACTGTTACAGACTTTTATTATCCCAGACCATGCATCACCATTCAGTACTTTTATCCTGAATGTTTAATAAATGGATGATGGATTGCAAGCTAGTAAGTTAACTAGATACTCATACAGAATTATAGATGGATATAACTTAACTTCCTTTTTATTTATTTCATACACATTTTTACCATATGTATGATTAATTTTTATCATACCAAAATGTTTCTCCAAATATTTAAAATATACCCAAAGACATTTTGAAAAAATGAACTTGCGTATATACACATATAAAATATCATTAGAACTCTATATCTCTTTAATCTGTGATATTTTCTTTTTGTAGCAATATACAGAAGCAAAATCATACTTTATCACTTAAAATATATGAATATATTTACTAGCATTTAAAAATTTTCCTAAAGTCCTGTTAATTGTCTCATTATATTTGCTATCCCCATAGGACCCTCAAACTCTTAAAAATTATCTAAAATCATAGTTTCATAGTGCCTTGTTGTCCCTGCAAGCATCTCTCAAAAGTGCAGCATGGGAGCTTTAGGTTTTCTGCTATTCCCAGAGTGGCATTGTGCTTAATTAGCTGTCCTCACTGCACCAATTTTGTAAAGTCTGAGCTACTGTGATAGATGCCCAAGGTAGCTTTTTAAGCAGTCAATGCCGAATTGAAAGTAAGCAGTGCAGTGTTTAATTTCTTTTTATGACAGTATAAGCAAAAGGAGAGCCAATGCCTACCCTCTGTTGTATTTCCCAATGGATCAGTGCCAGAGATGAAGATTCAGGTGGATCAGCACAGACGTGCGATCATTTCACTAATTAGCAAGCCCTGAACAAAAGACTTCTTTAGTTCTATGGTTGCAGTGTCTAGGAGTTGAAAAGTAAAAGTACCAAATACTGAGCCTCAGTGGCATAATTTCTTCAAAAATTCCCCCACACCCTGCAATGGGGAGTGCTCAGGAGATGACCACTAGGAAGTCTCAGTTCTGGGCTCCTGATGGAAATGGCTACTCTAGGAATGCAGGCATGTTCAAGATGATGAATGTCCAGGAGGGTCTGGTTCCTTGACTGCAAGTCCCTTCAGAGACTGTAATGTACTGTATGGGCATCACTTCTGGTGTCAGGAGGTCAGCTTTCCACCTATGTTGTCTGTCATATAAAGCCTTTGTGTTTGCTTATAATTAGGTCTGAAAAAACACACTTAGAACCTTAGGTACTGAACTCCTCAGCAGGAAATAATGGTAATGAGCTAGAATCCATATATTTCTGAAATAAGGGTCAAATACGTGACATTCACTTGACAGTATCCTCGAGGATATAAATACTTAATAGATATGTGATTACTTTTTGAACAAGTTTAACATTCAAAATTTAATCTATATTAGCATGGTACACTAAAAATATATTGTTAATGTGAAAGGAAGAATATATTATATTCCAAATCACATTTATATTTAAACCCATGCTTATTAAAATAGGCCTAAACACCCCAGAATCCATGTTTTTCTCTTTTTTATAAACTTTTTTACCATGTTTTTCTCTATTTCATGAACTTTTCTTTCACCTTGCAAGTAACCACTCTCTCAACTGGAAATGCAGGCTCATGTCATGTATTTTTTAATTTAATAATAAAGCATAGTTTGGGCCATTTTGAAAAATACCTGATGCCCCTTCTGGGATGGCTTTCTCTTTAGTGCCCATTTAAGAGAGCATTCATTAATGCCAGAATTCACCACTTGATGTTCTTTAGCATGGAAATTTGAACAAAAATAGGAACATGGATTTAAGACCTAGCATATTGATACCTGTTTAAGTATCTTTTCATGCTGCCACAGAAAGCAGTAACTTCTCATAGAGAGGCTGCTCCAATAGCTGGGGCATAGAAAGTGGAAGTTGTGGAGCAAAATCATAGCCAACACACAAGGGGCATCTATCACAAGTTGAAAATAAGTTTTGCTATTCTCATCATCAATACATGGTTTATTGGTTACTGCAACCCTGTCTTATTTGTTTTATCCAATATCCATTGGTTTTCCCAAGCAGCTGTACCAACTGATATACACACACCAGTAATACATAAAAATTTCCTTTGCTCCTCATACTCATGAACAGTTGGGGCTTCCAGATTTATTTTTTACAATCTAATGAATTTGTGGTAATAATTCATTTTGACTATAATTTTGTATTTTCTAACAATACTTTTGGTGCAGAACATACTGTTATGTTTAAATGAGATATGTGTGCTTTTCCTTTGAAATACATTTTTTTTGTTTTATGAGTGGCATTTATTTTCATTTATTTTGTAGTCTGGATTTCTTTTCTCTTGTGTTTCTCTTGAGAAAAAAATTCATCATGGAATGCATTCAAATTCACAAACCTATTCCCATTTTCCGTATTTTTATATCATTTTGTCTCTTTTACATTCTTCTACTCCTGAGAAATTCCCTCTTTAAGTATATGAATATATCTTGCAAGTATTATACTACATTGTTTTCATAGTTTATTCTTTAATCTATTTAGATTTGGTTTGCATAGTTTCAAAAATATGAATGCAATTTCAATTTTCAAATGTTTTTGCCCAGCTGTCTTAGAAGCATTTACTGAAATATACATAATATCTCCAAACAGTAAATCATTGCATCTGTAATTGAATGAATCTTTTGTATGCATCCTTTGTTCTCTTGCACTATTTCATTGTCTGCTTCTGCCCCCATGCCAAAATATTTAATTGCTATTATTTTCTAGCAATACTTTATATGTATTCAGGATAACATACTCATTTTTCTTCCTTTGAAATATTTAAGATATGTGTGATTCATTTGAATTATGGCTTATTTGTCAAATTCAATAACAAAATAATAGGTTGGGAAATTTTCCTGGTGTCATTTTATAAATTAATATCATTTACAAGTCTTTCATATTCTTCCAATCAATATATTTCATTAATCTCAGCATTAATTAATTTAGTTAATATCTCTCAATGAACTTTCTATTTTTCCATATATTGTTGTATATCCCTGCTTTATATCTACTCTATTAATATATATTTCATATAATTATTAAGTGATTCACTTAAAATATATTTTCAATTTTGTTACTATTTTATAAGAATTTAATATTTATTTATTTACATTTACATCTCATTACCTTCTCAAACCATATTCAAATATTATTCTTGTAATATATGTGTATTTTTAATTTTTCTTATGTATTACATGTAATCTGTTCCTAATGCACAAGCTGTTTCTTTTTTTCTAATTCTTATATATTTTATGTTTTTTGTCTTGCCTCAAAATGCTGCATAATAAAGGTTCTAAATGTGCTGCTATTTCACTGGTTTTCTATGAAATGATGATTCCATGTTGTATATTTTCAGTTCTATTATATTTGAACTAGGAGATCTTCCTTTCAAATTAAGAATTGTTATTCTAAATCTTTGATGAATTTTCACAATTAATAATTCTATTGGAACAGAATTCTCTTCTTGAAACAAGGCTTTATCATTTAATATTGAACTGTTAAGCTCTGTGTTCATCAATTATGATATTTAATTTTCTCATGCAATATCCCTCATATTTCTGGCATAAATATAACATGGTCATGATATGTTATATTTTACATATCACTAATATTTATATTGATTTTAACATACATTTTCAATTGTTTTTATAAAATCTGATTTTAGAACACATCCTCTACAATTCTATATAATTCCATTTTTTTCCACAAAGCTTCCTCCCAAAGCTTCCTAAGCTGTTTTTCTATTTTGGAATATGATATAATATGCTTTATGTACTTTTATAAGTCTAAATCCTGCCTTCAGCTTTCATTTAAAATGGATCTTTCAGTAGATAGTCGGTGATGCCCAATCAGCTTCCAACTGAGAGGGGGCTTAGATCCCATGAGGCAGATGATTGGAACTGTCTTTCTTGTAGTTACAGATACTCTCTGTTTATTGGGATGGGTGTTCTCCATCACCAACATCTTGTTAATTGTCCTGGGTGAGTCTGATGAAAGGGGAGAGTAGATGTTGCAATTCTGCTGGTATTCAGGGCTCAACAAGCATATGAACAGCCTGAAGATTTAAGTATCTGTAACATATTTAATGAGAAAAGTGCTAATTATAGATTCAAATAAAAGCAACAGAAGAGCCATGTATAGGGTTGTTTGTCTTTTGAGGTGTAGGATTTCTTTATATATACAGGATATTAGGCTACTATCAGATATATGGTTGCCAAATATTTTCTCCCATTAGTTAGGCTGCCTTTTAAATTTTTTATAATGTCCTTTGAGGTGTAAAAGTATTTACTTTTGAGGAGATCCCATTCATCTATTTTTTCTTTGGATGTGAAGTTCATAAAATCATTTCCTATTACGAGGTACTGTAGATGTTTCCCTACATTATTTTCAAAAGTCTATGGTCTTGGCTCTTATATTTAGATCTTTGATCCATCTTGATTTGATTTTTTTATAAGTTGTGAGATGGCATTCCCCTCTCTTTCTTTTGGTTATGGATATCCAGTTCTCCACTCACCACTTGTTGAAGAGGTCATTCACTACCAACTGATTTGGCTCTGTTGCCTTGTCAAATATCAGATGACTATGCGAAGATTTGTATCAGAACTCTCAATTTTCTTTCATTGGTCTGTATGTCTATCCTTGTGACAAAACCATGAAATTTTGACCACTGTAGCTTTGTAATATGTTTTTAAGTCAGGTAGTGTGATTCCTCCAACTTCATTTTCTTTTTCAATATGTCTTTGGAAAATTGGGACTTCTTACCATTCCAAATAAATTTTGTAGTTAGTTTTTCCAATTCATTAAATGATACAGTGTTGATTTTTATTGGGATTACATTAAATATTTTGATTAGTTTGCATAGAATAGACATCTTGATGATGTTATTCTTCCTGTCCACAAATAGGTAATATTCTTCCATTTATTTAAGTCTTCTTTGATTTCCTTTAACAGTGTAGTGTTATTTTCTGTATATGTCATTTACATCTTCAGTTATATTTATTCCTAGGTATTTGATTCTTGTAGTTCTATTGTAAATGTTATTTTTTTCTTGATTTCCTCCTCAGATTGTTCATTAGTGGTGTACAGAAATGCTACTGATTTTTTAGCATTGATCTTATAGCCTGCGACATTACTGAACTTGTTTATAAGTTCTAAAAGCTTGTTGTAAATTTCTCAGGGCTTTACTATGTATAGGATCATGTTGTATGAAAATAATGACATTTTTACTTCTTCTATTCCAATTTGGATATATTTTATATCTTTTTGTTTCCTCAGTGCTTGAGCAGGTACATCTAAGACAATGTTAAATAGGAGTGGTGATAGTGGGCATCCTTGTCTTGTTCCTGATCACAGAGGGAAGATTTATGATTTCACCATGGAAGATGATCTTAGCTTTAAGTTTTTCATATATACCCTTTATCATGTTCAGAAAGTTTCCTTCTATTCCTATCCTTTGTAGTATTTTTAACATGAAAGGGTGCTGTATTTTGTCAAATGCTTTTTCTGCATCTATAGAGATAACCATGTGATTCTTTTCTTTTGATGTGTTTATATGGTGTATTACATTGAATGATTTTCTTATGTTGAAACTTCGCTGCATACCAGGGATGAAACCCACTTGGTCATGGAGTATAATTTCTTTGCTATGATGTTACATATGTTTAGCAAGTATTTTCTTGAGGATTTTCAAATCTAGGTTCATTAGAAAGATTGTTATGTAATTTTACTTTCTTGTGGTATCTTTGTTTGGCTTTGGTATTAGGGTAATATTGGAATCATAGAATGTGTTAGGGAGTGTTCCTTCTACTTCTATTTTTTGGAAGAGCTTAAACAGGATTGGTGGTAGCTCTTTCCAGATTGTTTGGTAGAATTTACCTGTGAAGCATTCTGGTCATGGGTTTTTCTTTATTGGGAGGTTTTTGGAGACTGAGTCTATTTCTTTACTTATAATTGGATTGTTTAGTTCATCAATTTCTTCTTTGATCAATGTAGGCTGCTTGTCAGTTTCTAGTAATTTGTCCATTTCCTCTAAATTATCATTCTTGTTGGCATATAATTTTTAAAAGTATCCTCTTATGATGCGCTTTATTTTGGTGGGGTCAGTAGTGATATCCCCTTTCTCATTCCTTATTTTGTGTAAATGCCTCTGCTCTCTCTTTTTCTTTGTTAGTTGGGCTAATGTTTGTCAATTTTATTGGTATTGAAAAAACAGCTTTTGTTTTTGTTCATATTTTCTAGGGCTTCTTATTTTCTTTTTCATTTAGTTCTGCTCTAATCCTTGTTACTTCCTTTTTTCTACTTCCTTTCGGGTTAGTTTGTTGTTGTTTTCCAATTCCTTCAGGTTTGCAGTTAGGTTTTTAACTTTAGCTCTTTCTTCTTTACAATATATGTATTTATGGCTCTGGATTTCCCTCTCAGTACAGCTTTGGCTGCATCCTATAAGTTTTGATATGTTGTGTTGTCATTTTCATTCATTTCAAGGTAGTTATTGATTTGAGATTTCCTCCTTGAACCACTGTTTGTCTAAGAATGTGTTGTTTAACTTCCACATCTTTTTGCCAAATCTGTTTCTCTGGCTATTAGTAATTTCCAATTTCATTCCATTGTGGTCAGAAAAATTACTTTGTATAATATCAATCTTTCTGAATTCATTGAGAGTTGTTCAGTGGCCTAGCATGTGGTCTATCTTGGAGTATGATCCATGTGCACTTGAGAAGAATGTGTACCCTGCTGTATTTGAGTGCAGCGTTTATTAGGTCAAGGTCTTCTAATGTATTATTGAGTTTCTTTTTTCTTTATTGATTCTCTGTCTCAATGTTCTGTCTAATGGTGATAATGGTGTATTAAAGTCCCCCACTATAATTGTAGAGTCATTTATGTCTCCACTTAATTTTTCCAGTGCTTGCTTCATGTATTTTGATGCACCCTGATTAGGTACATAAATGTTTATGATTGTTCTTTCTTCTTGAAGGATTACCACTTTTACTAATATATAGTGCCCATCCTTGTCTCTTACAATAGTTTTGCATTTAATGTCTATTTTGTCTGATATTAGGATTGCTACTTAGCCCTTTTTTGGTTATTCTCTTCTTGTAAACTTTTTTCCAGCCATTCACTTTCTTCCACCGTTAATCCCTGGGTTAAGGTGGGTTTCTTGTAGACAACATATAGATGGATCATATTTCCATATTCATCTGTCAACCTGTGTCAACTGGTGGGTTTAATCATTTTCATTCAGTGTTATTATTCTCAACAAATTTCTTACCTTAGCCATATTTTCTTTTGGTTTATGTATGTCATATGTTGATTTTATTTCTCTTTCTTTCTTTTTACTTGTTCTTAGACTCTCCTCCAACTCTTTCCCTTCTGTTTTTTTCCTTTCAACCTCTAGAACTTCCTTTAGTATTTCTTGAAGTGCAGGTTTCTTGATGGCATACTCCCTTAATTTCTGTTTAGCCATGAATATTTTGAGCTCTCCATCTTTTTGAATGCCAAGTTTGCTGGATAGAGAATTTGTGGCTGGAAGTTTTTTTCTTTAGTACCTTGACTATGTCATGCCAATGTCTTCCTGTCTCCATGATTTCAGATGAGAAATAAGCACTTAGCCCTATTGCACTTCTCTTGTATGTGATGGTTCTCTTTTCTCTTGCTGCCTTGAGTATTTTCTCTTTGTCTTGATCATTGGACATTTTAACAAATATATGTTTTGGATTAGGCCTGTTGGGATTTATACTGTTTGTGGTGTGCTGTGCTTCCTGTATCTGTACATCCATCTTGCTCAAGAGGGTTGGAAAGTTTTTAGCCATTATTTCCTTCAACACTACTTCTATTCCTTTTCCCTTCTCTTCCCCTTTTGGGATGCTTATAATGCATATGTTTGTGCATTTTGTGCTGTTGATTAAATTCCTAAGTCCCTGCTGGATTTTTTCTATTTTTTTAATCTATCTGTTCTACTATCTCTTTGATTTCAGATGTACTGTCTTCCACATCACTAATTCTTTCTTCTGCCTGTTCAAATCTGCTATTATGTGATTCCAGCATCTTTTTTATGTCTTGGATTGTGCCATTTATCTCCATCATATCTGTTATCTCTTTATATATAATTACAATTTCTTCTGTATGTTCTCCCAGTGTTTTCTTAATATCCTTAATCTCTTCTATCTCTTAATTAAGTTGGTCCATGATATTTGTTTGGACAGCTTTGATTAGTTGTTTGATGTTCTTTAGTTCTTCCTGGTTTTTAATTTTTTTTTTTTGGACTGGTCCATGTCTTCCTCTTTCTCAGTATGGTTTGTAATTTTTTGTTGCCCTCTGTCATCATTTTATCTTGATGGGTTTATTCAGTTGATTAGCTTCTCTCTCTGTTTTAGAGTTTTATTTAGCTGGAGGTTCTGTATGTGTGTTACATTTTCTATTTGACACTTTGTTCTTCCTCTTATAATTCCTTGCTTTTTTCTATGTTCCCTTGAAGGAAAAAGATTAGGCCCAGAGGAATCAAAACAGGTAAGAAAGGAAAAAGGATAATAGTAATATTATTAAAATTTAGAAGTGGGGCCATATCTGACTTAGTAAAATGAATATTTTACTCATGTAGGCAGTGTAGAGAAATAGGGTAAAAAAGTGGAGTACCTCCAATGGGATGGGAAACCATATGCAGAAAAATATATAGAATGATTTAAAATTCCAGAATGATGTGAAGAGAGAGAAAAAGTAAAGAAAGTGCTGAAAGGAAAAAAGTTAATTTAAAAAAGAAAGAACAGAATAGGCAATATAGAAATTTAAATCAGTGATGTTGAGCACTAAAAGAAAAAGGCAGACTGTAAGAACCACAACAGTAAGCAGAATATAGAAAGATGAAGGAAGGAAAAGAGAGCATTGGTAGACAAATTCAATATACACAGAAAATGGGAAATCAATGAAAAATAACCACTGCAAAGAAGAAATAAGCTAGCAGCACCTTATTTAAAAAATAGAGGTGGGAGTAAAGAGGAAAGAGAAGCAGGAAACAAACAAACAAACAAACACTCAAGCAAGCAGTCAAACAAAGTTAAGGAAGAACAGTGTTCTTTCTTGGGCCCTTGTGGAGACTCTCAGTCTTCCTGTGTTCTTCAGTCAATTACCCTGCAAGATTCTCTCTGCAGTTTTTGAGGCAGATTTTAATGAGTAAGCTAAGATCAGTCTTTTTAAGGAAACTTTTTTTTGAAGAAGAAGAAGAGGAAATAAGGCACCCAGAAGAAGTAAGTACAACAATAATGTCTTATTAATGTTCTCCCTGTCCTACTTTATCAGATGGATGTTAGATATCCTGGTGAATCACTAGTCTTAGAGGAGCCAGAAATCAAACTAATGACCTCATATAATCAAGGCAGATTCCTCCACTGAGCTAACTTACTAATTGAGTCAGTTGGCTCTTCTTTCCCCTGTGAAGTTTTTCCTGTCCTGTTGCAGCAGCTTTCAGGGGGTTGTATGAGTAGATCCCCCCTCCACTCTGCTAGTCAGGTTGGGTTCCCTTTTGAAATTCAAATGGGACCCTGATAACAGAGTTCACCTCACTGAAATGGTGTACAAGTCTCTTCTAGACTACCCCTTTTCCCCAGGTGACTCTAAATAGATTAGTGGAAACTTATTAAGTACACATGCATCTTTAAATGCTCTAAATTTGTATTTTATTTTCACTTGGGAAATTATGAGTTAACAATAGCATCATGCATATCATACAAGATTCCCATACATTGCTCCAACACATTTGTTATGAATTATAATATTACTGCCATATATAGTCTGTAGTTTATATTTGGTTATTTTTCCCAAAAATATCCTATTATTAACACCATGAATTAGTATTGTATATTTTTCATAGCTCATGAGAGAATATTCTCATATTTGTACTGTTTATCACAGACTATCATTCACTATGGGGTTTACTGTGTTATACAGTCCTCTGCCTCTTATAATCCATTAAAAGTGTACACTCAGTGCCTCTCAGTTTCATCAGAGTTTGCTGTCATCATCTCAGTGCATTTCAGAATGTCTTCATTACTCCAAAATGAAAATTCCCATACCCCTCCATCACTGACTCTTAGCATTGATATAGCTTCTTTGTCATTACTGTAAAAATATTACAATATCACTGGTAACTAGTGTCTATATGTTATATTAGTTATATTTTCCCATGCATTTTCATATCTAACACCTTGTAATAGAGGAACATTCTTGAGTTTTTACTGTTAACCACAATCATCTTCTACTCCAGAAATCACAATCTTATAGAGTCCCTAGGTTATCCTCTAGATTTCTTTCAGTTAACATTAACCACTCTACACTACCCCTTTCAACTGCAATCACATTTACAGTCAGAAGTGTTGATTATTCTCACTATAATTTGTTACCATCAACTCTAACCATTTCCCCACATTTACTTTTGAATAACAAGTGACTCTTGGAACAAAATTCACCACATGAGCTGGGTTATACCAATACACATACTCACAAGGGAATTTAGTGTTTTCTGCTTTGAGAAATTTAAACTACAAATTTTGTTTCTAGCAGGATATGTCGGGGTCATGTTTCTAACCTTGTATACTGACACCAAAACCTGAAACCATGAATGTATCATATTTATTTAAGGAAGAAGTGGAAAATAGGAAATTGAAGATACATTTATTATTATTATTTTAATTTATTACATATTCCCACTCTTTCTGCTTGTTCTTGCTGTGTTCATTCTTGTGTTCTTCCATTTCTGCTTGTCCCCCCTTGGTGCAGTTACCCACTAAGTCAGCTCACTGTGAGGTGGCCTGCCTGCTCTCAGGGGCTTGCCCTGCCCATGGTGGCTTTGCCCTGCCCACAGTGGCTTTGCTCTGCCCACGGTGGCTTGCCCACTTGAGGAGGCTCTGGGAACCAAACCCGGGACCTCCTATGTGGTAAACTGGCACCCTACCAACTAGGCTACAGCCGGCCCCTGAAGATACATTTAAATGGTCTTGATATAGGAATAGTAGGAACTTTATAACTGTGTGGAACAAATGGCTGAAATCCAACTATGTTCCATATAAATGCTTACTTATTAAAGATTAAATAAACATGTTCAATAAGCATGTTCATCTTTAGTTTCTCCTTAAAATATTCATTAGACTTTTAGTCCTGGTAAAATTCAGTTATATTTAATCCAGATGAAGACTCCACAAAAATAATCAAGAAATACAAAATTTATGATCCTCAGTAGTAAATACAATGTGGTGGTACTCATGAATTGATATTTATACATACCAGAAGACACAATATGAAACTTGTCTAGTGAGCAAGAGAGGAGACCTTCAGTAATAGCACATATGGAAGTAGAAGGAAGGATTGGTGCTCTTTGAAATGTTAAAATTCAGATGAATGGAGCCTTTGGCAGAGGGAATGAACTTGTAATGCCAAAACCTGGTATGTTGCTTTAGATGTGGCATAACATGTTAACAAAGCAGGATTCAACTTTCAGTGTGCTGCCTTGTGCAGGCTTAAAAATATCTGAGTGTTTCTATAGAAATAGAATCAGAAAGTTGTCAAGGGAAACCATGGGTAGCTTTTGTGAATTGAAGCCTGAAAAGAAAGAGTCTTGCTACATGGTATTGAAGGTACCAAAGCAAATTATGATCTGCTTTATTTGTAGATATCACTAAACAAAAGCTCACCAGCCATTCAGTTTCAAGGTATCTAGATCCTCAGCAGCTTTCACAATTTTAAACAAACATCTCATAACTAAAAAAGATTGGAAAAATTCTAGAATTTAAATAAGAAAGATGATAATTTTTAAATGATACCACTGTACTGAGACAATTAAGGGGACAGTTAGACATTGTAAAACCTCTACTTATTCTCAAATATACTCAGAGATAAAGGATGATTTTGCATCTGCATTTTGCTATCAAAAAATAAACAAGACATAAGAAAGATAGACTCCTAAGGTAAGTTATATTTCTGTATATACATAATTTTAAGCATTAAAAATATAATTTGGGATAGTTTAGAGAGATTTGAAGATCACTTCTCATATTATAGAATTAAAATATAAATATGTAAAATTTATACAAGCTGGCAACATATGTCCCATAGAGCCAGGGGGAGGTGTGAACACCCAGAATACTAGCCAATCATTGAAATGCATCAAGAGGTCACGTTCAAAAGGTTTCTCCCTGAAGGGAATAGAAGCTTGAATGGAAGCCTGAAGAAGCACTCTGCCTCCAGCTTCTCCAAGCCTGTTAAGTTAAATGCATTCCCCAGACTGGGGAAGGGAAAGGATTTTTGCAGTTAACTATGCACTATGTGTAAATATTTTTGAAGCCCCAAAAGGCACCCCAATGAAACTCTGCTTGGTACACTTGCCATATACTTTAGTGTTTTCTGCTAATTAAAGTTCTTGTGATTAAAAAATTATGAAAGCAATAAATAGTAATTCTAATATTGAGATAAAATGTAATTTGGTCAGTTGATTTTGGTGGACTAGGTTGCAACAACCTGCACTCATCTTCCAGAAGTGGCATGAAGTTAGGCACCTTGCTGGGCATAAGGGAGCATCAAGCTTGAAAACTATTGGAGTAGAAAGCCAGTGAAATGGGGCTCAGTTGGGCACTGGCTGACAAGTGGTGGGAGTGATTGGCATGAGACCCTAGGAGGAGGTTCCTAGCTGGACTCAGAGGGAGCAACAGGGCCACAGAGTAATTCCATTGACTGTGAGGGGATCACAGTTAGGCACATGGAAAGAGCCCTGGAGTGAATGGCATGGGTTACTTGATTGTGATGCCCAGCTGGGCACCAGGGAGTGGTACTAGCAAGGTAGTGGGACACCAACATAGTAGAGGCACCTGCAAAGTAGTGAGACATCAACACAATCCACATAGGAGGCCAATGTGGAGAGGACATTCCTGATGCTGGTGGCCTTAGAGGGAGGCCTGGATTATATTTTTTCTTTCTCTCCTCTTTCTGATAACTGGGGAGAGGTGGAGGTATGCAGCAATAGGTGGTCACAGATGGCCAGAAAGGATGATTCTAAGCAGACACCTGTGGCTAGAGAGAGACCTATTTTATTTATTTCCCTTTGTCTTCTCCATTTCCTTTTTTTCTTTCTTCTTCCTCTTCCATTTTTGTTGTTCTTTCCCCCATTTGCCCTAATCCTCTTTTCTCATTTTCATCTCTTCCTTTACTATTATTATCCTTTTATATATTTATTTTCCTTTTATCTATTTTCCTCTTTTCTTTCTTTTTATCTCTCTCTTTTTTCACTTTTCATTTAACTTCCTTATTTATTTATCCTTTCTGTTTTCAGTTAAACACAAGAAGTTTAAAGATTTACAAGAGTTGGAAGCAATTTTCAAAGAGGAGACTAACCACTAAGCCAAAAAAAATAAATAAAACCCTATGCCAGAGAGAAAAACTGACAAACAGCATTAACTCATCAAGATAATCAGATGCCTAGACATGAACCAATAGGAAGCTATGGTTCAAAGTAACAAACTAATAAGTTGCAGAAAACATGAAATTTGGAAGAACTAATCAAAAATATCCATACAAATCTCATAAATCAGTTCAAGGAGATGAAGGATTAGATAAAGGATATTAAGAAGACACTGGGTGAGCATAAAGATGAAATTGTAAACATGCATAGAAAAAGAACAGATCTTATAGCAATGAAAGGCACAGTAGAAGAAATTAAAAATATAAAAAACCATAAAATAGCAGACTTGAACAGGCAGTAGGAAGAATTAGCCAAATAAAATACAGAACATCCAGAATTGTATAGGTAGAACAGATAGAAAATAAAAGTTAAAAACTCAAGCAGGGTATCATGGAATTGAATGGCAATGCAAACCACATAACCATATCCATTATGGGTGCCCCAGAGGGAGAGGAGATGGTAAAGGAGGCAAAAAAAATATTTCAAGTAATAATGGCTGTAATTTCCTAACTCTTATGAGGGATATAGATGCACATGTCCAGGAAGTACAGTGTACACCAAATAGAAAAAAACCTAAAAGCACTACTCCAATGCACGTACTAGTCAGATTTTCAAATGCTAAAGATAAAGAGAGTATCCTGAAAATAGTAAGAGAAAAGTGTTCATCATATCCAATAGATGCTCAATAAGATTAATTGATGATTTCTCATCTGAAACCATGGAGGTGAGAAGAAGTGGATTGGCATATTTAAAGTACTGAAAGAGAGAAACTGTCAGCCAAGAATTCTGTATCCAGCAAAATCCTTCAAATATGAGGGAGAGATTAGAATAGTCACAGATAAACAGAAACTGAGAGATTTAACCAAGAGTCCTTCCCTTCAAGAAATACTAAAGGGAGTTTCTTCAGGTTGAAAGGGAAAGACAGGAGAACAACTTTTGGAGGAGAGTGTAGAAATAAATATTATTAGTAAGGGTAACTAAAAGGGGAAAAAAGAAACAAAAATAAGGTATGACATATAAAATCTAAAAGTGAAATGGTTGAAGTAATACTGCCTTTACAGTAACAATATTCTGTGTAAATGGATTAAATTCCCCAATTAAAAGATACAGATTGGCAGATTGGATAAAATAATATAATCACTGTATATGATATTGTGGCATACATTACTTTGAATTTAATTCCCCAATGCTTCCAGTTCTTTCCCCTTCTATTCATAGCAACATTCCATTCCTAAGCAGTTAAAAGACAAACCTTGGAAACTGGTTATGACCTTGTGACTGATAAGAAAATCTTCTACCAAACATGCTTAAATTTTTCCAAATATTTAAGACAAGTTGTTCTTATGAACTGCTTGACTACCCTTGTATCAATAGATCATTGAAACAGTTAATGTGAACTTGCAACATCTGCCCTACTGCTAAACACATCTGGTCTAAGCATGGCATTTTGTAAAAGTCCCCATCTGCATGTAACATGTACTATAAAAGACCACTTCACTTTGTGGTGAGTATGGAAAATTGATAAAAGATGCATCTATAATAATAGTGGGTCATAGAACAAATGTTGGTGAATTTAGAAAGATTTAAATTATATAAAGTACTTACTCTGATGACAGTGATATGAAGCTGCAAGTCAGTAATAAATGCAGAAGAGAAATATTCACAAATATTTGGATGCAAAATGAAACAATCTTAAACAATCTATGAGTCAAAGGAGAGATTCCAAAAGAAAACACTCAATATTTTGAGGTGAATGAAAATGAGAACACAACATATCTGAAGTTATGGGAAACAGTGAATGCAGGGATAAGAGGGAAATTCATAGCCCTAAATGTCTACATTGGAAAAGAAGAAAGAGCTAAAACTAAAGAACTAAATACACCACTGAGGAATTAGAAAATGAACAGCAAACTAATCCCAAAGCAAGCAGAAGGAAAGAAATAATAAAAATTCCAGCAGAAACAATTGAAATTGAGAATAGAAACAATAGAAAATATTACACCAAAAACGTGGTTTTCTGTGGAGAATAATGATATTCACAGACCCTTAATGGGATTAACAAAGAAAAATGTGCACAGATGAAATCAAATAATATCAGAAATGAATTAGGGTACATCACCACTGACACCACAGAAATAAAAGGGTCATGAGGATATAATGAACAATTATATGCCAACATATTATACAACTTATGTGAAATGAATGAATTCCTAGAAACACACAAACAATATATAATGGATAAAGAAGAAATTGAAGACCTCAACAGACAAATCTCAAGTAATGGTATTGAATTAGGTCATCAGAAACCTCCCAGCAAAGAAAAGGTGAGGACCAGATGGTTTCACATTAATAATAACACCAGATACTACAAGAAAATCTAATTACAGACCAAACTCTCAAATAAACTTTTTGCAAAAGTCCTCAACAAAATAATTGCAATTTGAATACAGCAGTACAAACTAATTTTGCACCATGATCAAGTTGGTTTTATCCTATATATGCATGGGTGTTTCAAAACAATAATATCAATAGTGTAAGAGACCACATTAACAAATAAAAGGAAAAATTTACATGAATCTCTCTATTGATGTAGAAAAGACATTTGACAAAATCCAACATCTTTTCATAATAAAAATGACTTAGAAAAATAGGAATAGAAAGTAACATGTCCAACATGATAAAGGGCATATATGAAATACCCACTGCTAACAGCATACTCAATGGTGAAAGACTTACAGCTTCCCTTCTAAGATCTATAACAAGACAAGAATGCCCACAGTCACCCCTCTTATTTAACAACATGTTAGAAGTTCTTGTTCATTCAGGTATGAAAAAATAAAATGCATTGAAATTGGAAAGGAAGAAATAAAATTTTCACTCTTTGCAGATGACATGATCCTATTCATAGAAATTTCCCCAAAACTACAGCAAATACACTAGAGCTAATCAACAAAATCAGATAAAAGGCAGGATATAAGATAAATAAAAATCCATAGTGGTTTTCTACACTACTAATGAACAATCTGAGGAGGAAAGTTTTAAAAAACTTTCCATTTACTATAGAAACTAAAAACTAAATATTTTCAAATACATTTAACTACGGAAGTACTGGACTAAACGACAGAACACTAGAAAACATTGCTAAAAGAAATGAAAGAAAGCCTACCTAAATGAGAGGACATTCCATATTCACGATTCAAAAGACAAAATATTGTTAAAATATCAGTTTTATCTGAATTGATTAACAGATTCAACAAAATCCCAATAAAAATTTGAACAGCCTCCTTTGCTTAAGTGGAAAAGCTAATTATCAAATTTGTTTGGAAGGATAAGGAGCCCCAAATAAGCATGAATATCTTGTAATGGAAGAATGGAGTGGAACTTTCAATATAGGATATTAAATCATATTACAAAGCTAGAGAGAAGAGGGTTGTAAGCCAATGCCCATATGGGCAAATCCTATAATAAAGTGGAAGGGTGTATTTGTGCAGTGGATGGGCATGACAGTGTTTCAGTGATGCTAATACCAATACCATGCAGTTTACATCACTGTAGCTTTGTTGTATGTTTTGAAGTCAGGTAGTGTGATACCTCCAACTTCATTTTTCTTTTTCAATATGTCTTTGGCTATTTGGGGCTTCTTACCTTTCCAAATAAATTTTGTAGTTAGTTTTTCCAATTCCTGAAAAAATACAGTGTTAATTTTTATTGGAATTGCATTAAATCTGTAGATTAGTTTCAGTACAATAGACATTTTGATGATATTTAGGCTTCCTATCCAAGAACAGGGGATGTTCTTCCATTTATTTAAGTCTTCTTTGATTTCTTTTAACACTGTTGTGTAGTTTTCTGCATATAAGTCCTTTACATCTTTAGTTAAATTTATTCCTAGTTATTTTATTCTCTTTGTTACTATTGTAAATTGTATTTTTTTCTTGATTTCCTCCTCAGATTGCTCGTTGTTGGTGTACAGAAATGCTCCTGATTTTTCAGCATTGATCTTATAGCCTGCAACATCACTGAACTCCTTTATAAGTTTTAGCAATTTTGTTGTAGATTTCTTAGGGCTTTTTAAGTAACGGATCATGTCATCTGCAAATAATGAAATTTTTACTTTTTCCTTTCCAAGTTGGATGCCATTTATATCTTTTTCTTGCCTCAGTGCTTGAGCAAGTAGTTCTAGGACAATGTTAAATATGAGTGGTGATAGTGGGCATCATTGTCTTTTTCCTGAACTCAGAGGGCAAGCTCTTAGGATTTCCCCATTGAAGATGGTGGTAGCTTTGTGTGTTTTTCATATATATCTTTTATCATGTTCAGAAAGTTTCCTTCTATTCCTATCTCTTGCAGTGTTTTTATCAGGAATCGGTGCTGTATTTTGTCAGATGCTTTTTCTGCATCTATAGGGATGTCCATGTGATTCTTTTCTTTCAATCTGTTTATGTGATGTATTACATTGATTGATTTCCTTATGTTGAGCCATCCTTGCATACCCAGGAGGAAACCCACTTGGTCATGGTGTATAATGCTTTCATATGTTGTTGAATGCGATTAGCAAGTATTTCATTGAGGATTTTAGCATCTAGGTGCATTAGAGAAAAAGGTCTGTAATTTTCCTTATTGCAGTATCTTAGTTTGGCTTTGGTATTAGGGTAAGGTTGGCATCATAGAATTAGTCAGGCAATGTTCCTTTTATTTCTATTTTTTGGTAAATCTTAAGCAGGATTGGTGTTAGTTTTTTCCAGAATGTTTGGAAGAATTCAGCAGTGAAGCTATCTGGTCTTGGGCTCTTAGTTGGGAGGTTTTTGATAACTGAGTCTATCTCTTTACTTGTATTTGGACTGCTGAGTTCATCGATTTGTTCTTTCATCAGTGTTGGCTATTTGTGAGTTTCTAGGAATTTGTCCATTTCCTCTAAATTATCATTCTTGTTAGCATATAATTTTTCAAAGTATCCTCTTATGATATTCTTTATTTCAGTGGGGTCAATAGTGATATCCATTTCTTCAGTCCTTATTTTGTGTATTTGCATCTGCTCTTTCTTTTTCTTTGTTAGTCTGGCTAAGGGTTTGTCAATTTTATTGATCTTCTCAAAGAACCAACTTTTGGTTTTGTTTATTTTTTCTAGTGCTTTCTTATTTTCTATTTCATTTAGCTCTGTTTTGATCTTTGTTATTTCTTTCTTTCTGCTTTCTTTGGGGTTAGTTTTTTGCTGTTTTTCCAATCCTTTCAGGTGTGCAGTTAATACTTCAATTTTTGTTCTTTCTTATTTTATATTATATACATTTAGAGCTATAAATTTCCCTCTCAGTACTGCTTTGCCTGCATCCAATAGGTTTTGATATATTGTGTTGTCATTTTCATTCGATTTGAGGTAGTTACTGATTTCCTTTTAAATTTCCTCCTTGAGCCATGGTTTGTCTGAGAGTGTGTTGTTTATATTCCATATCTTCATGCCTAATCTAGTTCTCTGGTCCTTAGTGATTTCCAGTTTCATTCCATTGTGGTCAGAGAAATTACTTTGTATAATCTCAATCATTCTGAACTCATTGAGAGTTGTTCTGTGGCCTAGCATGTGGTCTATCTTGGAGTATGATCCTTGTACACTCGAGAAGACTATATATCCTGCTGTATTACTGTGTAGCACTCTGTATATATCTATTAGGTCCAGGTCCTCTAATGTATTATTCAGGTACTTGTTTATTTACTGATTCTCCATCTAGGTGTTCTGTCTCAGGGTGGTAATGGTGTAATAAAGTCCCCCACTATAATTTTAGAGGCATTTATTTCTCCACAGTTTTCCCAGTGTTTACCTCATGTATTTTGAGGTAGCCTGATTGGGTGCATAAATGTTTATGATTGTACTCTCTTCTTGAGAGATTACCCATTTTAATAATATATAGTGTCCATCTTTGTCTGTTATGATTGTTTTGCATTTAAAGTCTATTTTGTCTGATATTAGAATAGCTATTCCTGCCATTTTTATTGGTTATTATTTGCTTGTAAAATTGTTTTCCAGCCATTCACTTTCAGCCTTCTTGAATCCCTGGGTCTATGGTGGGTCTCATGTAGACAACATATGAATTGGTCATATTTCTTCATCCATTCTGCCAATCTATGTCTCTTGACTGGTGAGTTTAATCCATTAACATTCAGTGTTATTATTCTTATATCCGCTATATTTTTTTGTGTTCATGTATGTCCTTTGTAGTTTTGTTTTTCTTTATGTCATTTTTGTTGTTCTTACAGTCTCCTCCAACTCTCTCTCTCTCCTGTTTTTTTCCTTTCAAAGTTTAGAGCTTTTCTAGTATTTCTTGAAGTGCAGTTTTCTTATTGGCATATTCCCTTAATTTCTGTTTATCTGTGAATATTTTGACCTCTCCGTCTTTTATGAATGCCAGCTTTGCTGGATAGAGAATTCAGGGCTGGATGTTTTTTCTTTTAGTACCTTGCCTATGTCATACCACTGTCTTCTTGCTTCCATGGTTTCAGCTGAGAAGTCAGCACTTAATCTTATGGTGCTTCCCTTGTATGTGATGGTTCTCTTTTCTCTTGCTGTCTTGAGTGCCTTCAGGTTGGCCTTTTGGGATTTATACTATTTGGGGTGTGTGGTGCTTCCTGGATATGTACACCCATCTCCCTCATTAGGGTTGGGAAGTTTTCAGCCATTATTTCCTTCAAAACTCCTTCTGTTCCCTTTCCCTTCTCTTCTCTTTCTGAGATGCCTATAATGTGTATGTTTGTACATTTTCTGTTATCGGTTAAATCCCTGTGTCACTGATGGATTTTTTCTTTCTTTTTATCTATCTGTTCTACTATCCGTTTGATTTCAGATG
>PVKH010006201.1:0-21291 GCA_004027955.1 Chaetophractus vellerosus
GAACTGATTTCAACATTCGGAGAGAATTTCCCAGCTCGTCCTTTGACAGCGAACTTCTCCCAGGAACTCATCGACGACCCTTCATCAGTCTTTCATCGGAGCAAACTCATCGAGGACCCTTCATCAGTCTTTCATCGGAGCCCCTGGCTTGCAGCCTGCCGGCGGAACCTGGACTTGTGTATCCCCACGGTCACGTGAGGGACTCTTATAAAATCTTATATTTTTAACAGAGATCTCGTGTTGATTCTGTTTCCCGAGAGAACCCTGACTAGAACACATATATATTTTCAAAATTTACATGTTTCTTCCCTATAAAATAAATGATGTCTTTGCAGGGAGTGTGCATTCTTGTCCAATGTGTCTGTACTTTCCCTCACCCTACTCTCCCTGGGATAGTTTTGTCCTGAAATGCAGTGAGCTCTCCTTCAATAGTTTCCGTTCTGCAAAGTAAATTAAAATTTTCAGTGCAACGGGCAGTAATTTTGCCACCAATCATCTATTTGTATTAATTGCATCTGTGACATGAAATTCCTGCATAGTCTAATGAGACTAATATGCTGAAAACCTCACTGAACTCATTCTCAATCAGACAGGCTTCACTAGATAAAGGACGTAAAACCCCAGCTACTCTTCAGCACTGTGGGCCTCCTAATCAGTGCCATGTGTGCCAGCCACACGCCAGGTGCACCTGTGCTTTTCATGTTTGGTTATATACAAGATGTGAAAGAAAAACAGGGCCCATATTTCCCTTTGTTTATGGGTATGATTTGTATTTTCATTAAGCTGAATATGTGAAACTCTGTAAAAGTGACATCATTCAATCTTTTAAATGTATGATGAATAATTTTATGTAGTTTACCATAGAAGAGTGTGTAAGTTCAGGCAATGCATTTTTTTTTCCGACTGTCACCACCGTCCATCCTATTTGGAATGATGGAAATGTTTTGGTAGTGGATGGAGGCAATACATTTTTAATAAGAAAAGTCATGGTTTCTGGGGTAACAGGATACAATGTTTCTTGCCATACAGGCCTAGGTCCAGGAGCTATCATCTCAACAATAAGCAGCAGCATAATTACGTAGCTTGTATTATCTTTCACACTGTGTTTTACGATCAATACATGACAGATAAGTTTTGCATCGTGTAGAATTCTCCAGATTGAAAATTCTAAGGACATTTGAACAACACAAATAAAATTGAGGGGTAACTGAATCTATGCCTATGTGTTACAGTGCATTTTCATGGCCTTAGTTAACCACTTATTGAAGTTATCCATTAGTGAGTCCTAACAAATCTTTGCGATATTATTACTTTGAACTCTCTATGGTAAGCACAGGTGGTGCAAAGATAATGTAGCAAGCACTCAATGTGTGGTCGTTGCCCTAAGTCTGTTGGGGGATACAGGCATGTAAAGTAAATATTTGATGTAATGTTAAGTGCTGTGAAAATGGAGAATCAGGGATTATTTTCATGTAGGAGATTCAAGATGAATTACATTGTATGAAGGGAAATGTTCAAGCACAAATGACAAAAGAGTGTTTCATGAAGAGAGTAGAAACATTTCATCACTGAGTGCCAGGCATGGAACAACTCAGCTTACCTCTTATGATATGTCAGCTATTTGAGAAAATATTTTCTTGCAATAGAAACCATGTTTCTAGATTATTAAAACTAGGAAGGTAAATATCGTGAAATTTATAGATGATAAAATAATAACAATGATCTTTTATTTGGCACACTGTAATAGGTAGACATTGGCAATCAATACGTATCTGTTGAATAAATGATCTTATACATTTTACATACATTTTCATATAAAATGATTCAGTTGATATTTACAACCAGACCACAAAACAGGCAAAGCAGAAATTATAGTCTCCCATTTCAGATGACAAAACCTGAGCTGAGAGATTTTAAAGGACTTGAGCAAGGTCACCCAAATAGTAAGTAATTGGGTAGGGAAACAAATGCACCTTTTGATTTCAAAGGCAGCGCCTTTCTACCACATCATTCCCCTTCTACTTATACCCATCTTATAGATTCAAATTTCAAGATGTCTGGAGAGAAATAAAATATGTTTAAGATAAAGATTAGTGAGAAGTGGAAGCTCTACTTTACCATGAAATTCATTGCAAAATACCCTATCCAAACTAGCAAGTACTCTGTGAGTAGATATAGCATGAAACACAATATGTAGTGTGATTCAAGATCAAAATGAGCCCCTGATAATTGGCTATGAAAGAATCCTCTACTCTCCTGGAAGCAGAGAGATCTTGAGTTGGAAAGCAATGACTAACACTGAGGAATTAAATCTTTGAATGCTAGATATTGTCTTAGGCTTCCTCCAATGAACAAATCACTTATCAGAAGAGCTTTGTTAACATTCTAAGAAGATCACAGAGCCTGGCATTGGCAAAAACTGATTCATAATATGCCTATTAGAGAAAAAATGGCATAATATTTGTTTTTGATACATGAGTAAAGTAATTACCTGGAAAATGTACAAAATAGAAGTACTTTGCACAAATTTCATCTGAACACATTTGGCATTTGACGATGATACAAGTATTAATTTTTGATCAAAGAATTTATCCACCCAATAAGGTTTGCAACAAATATCATGGAAAATATCTTCCCTCTATAACAAATCTCACTATTGGTTTACCTTAGATTTATGGTCATATTTTTGTGCAAATTTCCAGATAAGGCATATTCATGAATGGATATAATTCAATAAGTTTCTAGATTATTTTGTTAAAGTACCTTATAATCCAATGGATTTGTATTTTACAAATGCTATCTGATTTTACTATTCCTTGAATATTTTAAGAGAGGAAAAAAAGGAATAAAATATATCCAAGGATAATACAAGTATCTAGATGTTGCTTTTTTAAAATCAATAATTCATAAAACATACTGAATAAAGAGAAATATTAAAATTACTTACATTTTATACCTCTTCTTGGCTTTCTCGTGAATATAAATACTAGCAATAAGAAGATAAGCAGTATCCATATTCTAAATATTCAATATATATCAATTATTAACAGTCAATTGAGGTTTGATTATTAAGTAAATATACTGGTTCCAGACTAATTTCATTAGTCTATACTTTTGCTATATTGATTTTTGTGAATGAGAAAAGTGCTTTCATCAATATCAATGATTTTCCTAAGTTGTATTTTGTTAAATTTATTGATTAGTATAATCTGATTGCATTTATTTTAATTTAAAATATACATATCCTTTGAGTAATGCTTTTTTGAGAACCTAGCCAACAAGAGAAGAAAAAAACTGATAATATATAAAATACAAACAGAGGAGAGGATATTTATTGCCACATAATTTTTATTAACAAAAAATTAAAAATAAGCTGAATGGGAACAACCAGCAAGATGGTGGCGGAGTAAGGAGCTCCTAGAGTTACTTCGTGCTACAGGGCAGTTAGTAATCACCCAAAGCTTTCTAAAGCAAATTTTAGGGGGCTCCAGGAGAATAGGAGAGTATCTTGCAACATCCTTGAAGGAACAGAATGATGAAACTGCCCATTTGAAAAGAAGATTCATAAGTAGTACCCATCCTCTACTGGTGGCACAAGCTGCCTCGGGAGCTATTCCTTGGCTGGAATTGGAAGCTTCACTTCCCAAAAACGGGGGAGGAAGAGATAGTTGGACACAGACTTTAGCTACTGATTAGTAAATTCAGCGGGATAAAGTATAATCCTAAGAACAGCTAAAGTTTGAAACTGTCCAAGTCAGAGACAGGCCAGTAGCCACCATCTTAACTCCACCCCTGGCACACGGGGAAGCAGGGCAGACTGAAAATCAAAGTGCTGGTAGTGTCCGGCTTCTTTCCATCCAGATCAGATTGCAGCTCTAGCATAAAACCCAGCCCCACATCCAGCAGGAAGTAAGCTGGGGGGACCTACACCAGCCTTTCCAGGAAAATACAGGGCACACAGCGAGGCTGGTGATCATCCTACTTTGGTGGCACAAGCCGCCACGGAGGTTGTTCTGTGGCTGGAATTGGAGGCTCCATTTCCCAAAAATGGAGAAAAAGATGGTTAGTCACTGATTTCAGCTACTGATTACTAAATTCAGCTGGCTAAAGTATAACCCTAAGAAAAGCTAAAGTTTGAACCTGTCCAAGTCAGAAAGAGCCCAATAGCCTCCATTTTGACTCCACCCTCAGCATGAGAGGAAGCCAGGCTGACTGAAAATCACAGTGATGATGGGACCGACTTCTTCACCCAGATCGGACTGCAGCCCTAGTCTAGGCTTCAGTCCCACTTCTGGTGGGGGGATGGTTGGGGGGGAGAGGAAGCTGGTGAGCCCTGCACCAGCCTCTCTGGGTAACTACAGGAACATTTGGCTGGCACAGACCGAATACTCGGAAATCTACAGGGGCAACTGCAGTCATTTTAGACCCAAATGGCATAAATTACTGCCTACACCTGCAGCTCCATCCCTGCTCCATGTAGGGGAGAAAGGGGCGTGAATCTTCATCAGGATCTCTGGGCAACTACAGGCTAGGACCCCACAACTTGGATTATTACACACAGCTATGGCTCTGTTCCTAGCCCTAGCAAAGGAGAAAGTTAGGAGAAGCTACATTAATCCGTGGGGCAATGGGGGCAGCTTGAGCTTCCATAGCTTTCAACACAAACTACATCCTTGGCTCCTATTACACAACCAGCAAGAGAGAAAGGGCAAGAAAGCTCTAAATTAAAGGGAGAAACTGCACCCAGATTAAATACATCCAGTAAGCCAGATGACAAGACACCAACAATACAATCCACACCAAGAAACAGGAAGCTATGGTCAAATTAAAGAACAAGATAAGCCTCCAGATGACATAAGGGAGTTGTGATAACTAATCATAAATGTTCAAACAAATGGCTGAAGAGATTAAGGATATTAAGAAGATATTGGATAAGCACAAAGAAGAATTTGAAAGCATACATAGAAAACGAGCAGATCATATGGGAATGAGAGGTGCAATAAATGAAATTAAAAATACACTGGAACCACATAATAGCAGATTTAAGGAAGCAGAAGAAATGGTTGGTGAGCTTGAAGAAATGGCCTCTGAAAGCAAACATACAAAAGAACAGATGAAGAAAAGAATGGAAAAAATTGAACAAGTTCACAGGGAACTAAATGAAAGCAAGAGACCTGCAAACATACATGTCATGGGTGTCCCAGAAGGAGAAGAGAAGGAAAAAGGGGAAGAAGGGATATTTGAAGAAATAATTGTAGAAAATTTCCCAACCCTATAGATATCCATGTCCAAGAAGCACAACATACTCCCACCTGAATAAATCGGAATAGATCAACTCCAAGACATACTAATCAGAATGTCAAATGCCAAAGACAAAGAGAGAATTCTGAGAGCAGCAAGAGAAAAGCAATACATAACATATAAGGGATACCCAATAAGATTAATTGCTGATTTCTCATCAGAAACCATGGAGGTAAGAAGACAATGTTATGATATATTTAAGATACTGCAAAAGAAAAACTTCCAGCCAAGAATCTTATATTCAGCAAGATTGTCCTTCAAAAATGAGGGTGAATTTAGAATATTCACAGATAAACAGAAACAGAGAGTTTGTAACCAAGAGACCAGCTTTGTAGGAAATACTAAAGAGTGTGCTACAGTCTGAAAAGAAAAGACAGGAGATAGCGGCTTTGAAGGGAGTCTAGAAATGAAGATTATATCTGTAAAAGTAAATAAAAGTGTCAAAAGAGTGGGGAAAATAAAATATGACAGGAAAAAAACACATATTTTGGAAAAAAAGTATGAATGATGTAAAACACTTGTATTCAGAAAACTACAACTCATTGTTAAAAGAAATTTAAAAAGACCTAAATAATTGGAAGAACATTCCATGCTCACAGATTGGAAGACTAAATATCATTAAGATGTCAATTCTACACAAATTGATATACAATTCAATGAAATCCTGATAAAAATTCCACTGGCATTTTTTAAATAAATGGAAAACATGATTATCAAATTTATTTGGAAGGGTAAGGTGTCCTGAATAGCCAGAAACATCTTAAAAAGGAAAAGCAAACTTGGAGGCTCTCACTTCCAGACTTTAAATCATATTACCTAACTACAGTGGTAAAAATAGCATCATAGTAGCATAAAGACAGACACACAAATCAATGGAACCAAATTGATGGTTCAGAAACAGACCCTGACATCTAGGGTCAAGTGATTTTTGACAAGCCTGTCAAACCCACCGAGCTTGGGCAGAACAGTCCATTCCATACATAGTGCTGAAAGAACTGAATATCCATAGCCAAAAGAAGGGAAAAGGACCCCTATCTCACACCTTATACAAAAATGAACTCAAAATGAGGCAAAAACCTAAATATAAAAGCAAGAACCATAAAGCTTCTAGAAAAAAAATGTAGGAAAATATCTTCAAGACCTGGTGGTAAGTGGTGGATTCTTAAAGGATTTAAGAGGAGGACTGATATGAACTACTCATGTTTAATGCAAGTAGAAGTTTTAATTAACTTTATTGTAAAAGTGTGGAAATGTATAAAGTTGAAAGTAACACATTATAGTGAGTAATAGCTGGTTTATAAATGGGAATGTGACTGAAAAGGGTAGTCTAGGCATGTAAATTTCAACTGAAAGAGAGCTAGAGAATAATCTAGGGACTAACACAGTAAATCCAGAGGTGAATGAGAATTGTGGCTGGTGATACAGATGCAAGAGTGTTCTTTGTGAGCTAGAGCAGATGTACATCACTATTGCAGGGTGGAGGGAATATGCAGCAGCATGGGAAGTACAACTGGAATGACCTATGGACTGTGGTTAACAGTAATAATGTAATATTCATGCATCTATGCCAAAGGTGTACTGTGTCAATAATGGGGGAGCATGGAAAAGTGTGCCAAATGTATGTTATGGACTTGGTAATGGTCTGATGATATTATCTCATAATCTGTAACAAATGTTCCACCACAATGTGGTGTGTTGATAGATGGGTGTAGTATGGAAATTCTGCACATGTGCATGGTTGTTTTGTAAGTTTACAACTTCTGTCATAAATATTTAAATATAATAGGGTGGGTTGGGGGGAAAATACACCAAATGTAAGATAAGGACTATAGTTAGTAGCAAGATTTTGACAATATTCTTTCATAATTTGTAACAGATGTCTCACAACAATGCAAGATGTTGGTGGTGGGTTGATGTATGGGACCCCTGTATATGTTGTTATGCATGCTTGTTTTGTAAGCTCACAACTTTTACTATACACTTATTGTTTATGTATGTTCATGTATAAATGATATAGTAATAATAATAATAACAATAGTCTGGGTTGGGGGAAAAATACACTAAATATAAGGTACTTTGGTTAGTGTAATATTTTGAGGATGCTCTTTAATCATGAGTTAAAAATGTTTCACAATGATGCAAGATATTGGAGGTGAGGTATGATGTTATGTATGTTTGTTTTACAAGTTCAAAAATATTACTATTGTTTATGTATATTTATGTATGAGTGATATACTTCAATAAATTTAAAAATATATAAATCAGAAAAAATAAATGTCAATCAATGTGTGAATGTTTTATAAATTATGAAATACTCTTGTGTTAGTCTGGTTCCTCTGAGATGTAGAAGGCAGGACAAAATTTTATTAGGGGAAATACATGTGTGAGGGAGAAGAGGAGAGGGCCAATCAAGGCTGTGAGAGCCAACACACTGAGCAAAGCTGACTTAGAGTGAACAGAACCATTATTCTCAAATTAGTTATCTTTAAGTTCAAGATGATCCTCAGACATTTGTGGGGTTTTTTTCTTGTGGGGAGGGGCACATAATATTTTTAAAACTTTTGAGTCAAAACTTATAAATCAGGAGCGTTCTCATTAAAAATTGTACTTCAGATTTTCTAAGAAATTCAGAATGTCTAGAAAAATGATCCAGATGTTTTCCTGGGGCTATGTCCCTTAGCCAGCACATACTTTATAGCATACCACAGACCCCTCCACATTCACCTATGCCCTGATTCCCTGATGGCTTTATTCATTCATGTTGCCGGCCTGGTCTCTGACATTTGACTTTGCACTCACTACATTCAAATAGACTTAGAGTTCCAGTTTGGAGGAAAGGAATATTATTACCCTGCTCAATTTCCTGATTATAGCAAGTGTCCAAAAAAGCATTTTTTAAAATCAATGTTGCTATGTTATACAAGCATGTTTTAAAAGTTGAGGTGAAAAAGCACCTGGCTGCAAGAAATTTACAATCTAGTTGTGACCTTAAAGCTGCATTTGACACCAAATGCTGGTAAGGATATCAAATGCTCATATATTGTAGTGAGAATGCAAAATGGTATAGCCTCTCCAGAAAATAGTTCAACTGTTTCATATAAAACTAAACATGTAATTATCATATCAGCTAGCAATTGTGCTTTTGCGTATTTATCACAAAGAAAAAAAAAACTTATGTTCACACAAAACATGTACAGAAATGTTCATAGCAGCTTTATTTCCAGAAGACAAAAGTGGAAACAACCCAAATATCCTTAAATTGGTGTATGGTTAAAGAAACTGTAAAATAACGATACCATAGTGTACTCTGCAACAATTAAAAGAAAGGGATTACTGATACATGCAATAACTTCAATGGATCTCAATGGAATTACTCTGCATAGAAAAAATCCAATCCCAAAAGGTATTGTTCTATTTATATAATATTCTTGAAATAACAAAATTATAGAGAGCAGATTAGTGGTTGTCAAACATTATGGATGGAGTGAGTGGTAAAGTGTGTGACTATAAAGGAATAGCACAAAGAGCCTTGTAGTGATGGAACTACTGTATCTGGATTGTGGCAGTGGTAACATGAAATTACACATGTGATAAAATTTCATAAAATTACACACACACACACACATGCACTCAAGGGCAGGTAAAACTATTGATGTCTGAATAGGTTCTGTGGATTGTACCAATGGCTCTGCAAGATGGTACCATTGGAGGGAACAAAGTAAAGGGTATATGCACGTTTTTGCAATCTCCTGTAAATCTCTAATTATTTAAACATAAAAAAGATTTTAAAATGTTATGCCAAAACTACATTGGAGAGTGTATGCAGGACTAAAATACGACTATTTTTATATTTACATTTTCTTTTTTTTTTTTAAAGATTTATTTATTTTATTACATATCTCCCCTTTCCCCCACTGCGGCGACGCGCCGAGAGTAGTCACTGCGCAGGCACGGCTTTCCCCGCTTGTGGGCGGTCTCTGCGTCCGTTCACGGCCGGCACTTGATTCAGTTCATGGGTGGCTGGCTGCGCTCCATCCACGGGCGACCTGCCCTGCCCGTGGCAGCTCTTGCCCTGTCCATGGCAGCTTCTTGCCCTGCCCACGGCGGCTCCGGCCCGCCCATGGCAGCTTGCCATTCTCAAGGCGGTCTGCCCGCTAGGAGAGGTCCCCGGGAATCGAACCCAGGGCCTCCCATGTGGTATGCCGGAGCCCTATCCGCTGGGCTATCGAGCCGGTCCCCTATATTTACATTTTCTTTCCTAGCTAAGGATAAGAAAAATTGAGAGGATGGAGGACTATTTTAAATTTTTTAATGGTGGCATGTAGCAGTTTGGTATTTATGAATTCCAAAATAGATATTGGATTATGTTTATAAACTGGTCTATTCTTCTGAGTGTATTAGATTGTATTAAATTCAGAGGTTTCACTTTTACTTGATTAAATAATGATTAAGGCTTTGATTGGGCCATGTGGGTAGGATTTTGAGTCCCCACCCCATTGCTGGGTCGGGACTCACAGAGAAAACACATGGCAGAGGAGAGAGTTGGAGTTTTGTGAGCTGGAGCCCTGGGAAATAAACTTACAGGACAAGAACATAGAGGAATAGAGATGGCTCCATAGACATGGCAGAGGCCCCAGGAAGAGAGAGAGGCTGATAGATTACAGCTGACCTTGTGTAGAGAACAGAGCAGATGAGCCTGGAGAGGAACAAGCCCTGGGAGAGAGATAAGACTTATCCTAGCCTACAGCTGATATTGGAAGAAGCTGGGACCATGGAGCCTTAAGAGGAAGAGGAAGAGGAAGCCTGAACTCTTGCAGATGTCGGCAGCCATCTTGCTCCAGCATGTGGCAACAGACTTTGATGAGGGAAATAACTTATGCTTTATGGCCTAGTAACTGTAAGTTTCTACCCCAAATAAATACCTTTTATGAAACCTAACAGATTTCTGGTATTTTGCATCAGCACCACTTTGGCAGATGAATATAGAATTTGGTACCAGGAGTGGGGTAGTGTTTTTGCAGTTTACAAAATTTTGGAACAGTTTTATAAATGGGAAAGGGGTATTTTTTGGAGGAATTATGAAATGCTTGATGGAAAATGCCTAGACTGCTTTGAAGAGACTGTTGATAGGAATATGGACATTAAAGAGATTTTTTATGAGACATTAGAAGTAAATGATGAAACTATTACTGGAAACTGAAGGAAAAGCAATCCATGTTTAAAAGTTGCAGGGAAGTTAGCAAGATTAACTCCTGATGTTTTGTGGAAGACAGAATTTGAAAATGGTGAGCTTGGGCATTTAGCTGAAGAATGTTCCAAAGTAAACACAGAGAATGTGGCTTGGCTTCTCTTTGCAGCTTATAGTATAATGTTGGATGAGAGAGATAAGCTGAGGACTGAATTGTTGGACACAATGAAACTAGAAATTCCAAGCTTCTGGAAATCAAGACTCCAGATGATAGTGTCCTATTGGAATAATTGACTAAACATGGAACTTCTAAACCAGGATTGGAAATGTAGTTGTCCAGAAAAGATCTGTGGAAAGTCCTGCTGTCTGATGGCTTGGATCCCTGCTTCTTGCATGCTAAACCAAAAAGCTTTTTGAGAGAGCTGTAGGAACAAAATGACTGTCAGATTGGACTAAAAGGGACATGTAGGGGGAAAATGGAGGGGGAAACAGGTTTAAGAGGAAAACCATGGAAGCTGAGAGCTGGAATTAAGACATTACCTTGGACCAAGAGAGGAACCCCACCCATGTGTACAGAGAGGGTGAGTTTATATCAGCAGTTGAAGAAGGTGGATGTGCCTTCCTAATGTTCAGGGAGAGTTTTGCTTCCCCAGGGTACATAGAGGGTGGAGCTCATTCCCCAAGGATTAGGGATGTTAAGGTTGAAACCCCATAGATTGGAGAGGGGTGGACCTGTCCCCTGTGGATTAGGGAAGACCAGGTCGCCAATTCTTTGCTCTGAGAGGGTTGGGTCTGTATGCCAAAGGTTAGGGAGAATGTTGTCTTCACTTAACTGTATGAGGTGGGATTAAGAATTTGCCCTAGAGATCAGGGAACATGTGGCCATCACCCCAAGGTACTTGGAGGGTGAGATCTGGAGCTTGGTCACCACCCAAATGCTTGATGAGGGTGGAACCAAAAAAATGACAATTGGACAAGCCTCTGGAAAGGATGGATCCCCATGAGGCCCCAGGGAGAATAAACCACCATCTTAAGGATGACTCTCAGACTTTAAAATCGAATGGCGTATGCCCTAAAGGTTTACTGAATTTTAAAGGACACATGACTCATGGTTTCCTCCCAATTTCTCCTTATGGTAATGGAAATGTTTAGCCTTTGTCTACCCATTTGTGTATTGGAAGCAGATAAGTTGTTTTTCAGAGGTCTACAGCCAAACCGGACTTTGCACCAAGACAAACTGTATTTCTTTAAACTTATTGTGACCTGATTTTGTACTTAACATTGTATTGATTTAAGGTGTTTTTTTTTTTAATATTGTAATGTCTTTCTGGAATTCAGAGGGTGGAGTGTATCAATTTTATTATTTATGAATCCTAAAAATAGATATTGGATTATGTTTGTAAACTTGTCTGTTCCTCTGGGTGTATTAGATTGTATTAAATTCAGAGGTTTCACCTTTACTTGATTAAACAATGATTAAGGCTTTGAGGGGCCGGCTCTATAGCCCAGTGGATAGGGCACCGGCATACCACATGGGAGGCCCCGGGTTCGGTTCCCGGGGACCTCTCCTAGTGGACAGACCGCCTTGAGAATGGCAAGCTGCCATGGGCGGGCTGGAGCCGCCATGGGCAGGGCAAAAAACTGCCACGGACAGGGCAAAAGCTGCCATGGGCAGGGTAGGTCGCCCACAAATGGAGCTCAGCCAGCCACCCGCGAACTGAAAGCCAGCCGTGAATGGAAGCAGAAACCACCCACAAGCAGGGAAAGCCACGCCTGCGCAGTGACCAGTCTCGGCACATCGCCGCAGTGGGGGGGAAGGGGAGATATGTAATAAAATAAATAAATCTTTAAAAAAAAAAAGGCTTTGATTGGGCCATGTCAGTAGGATGTTGAGTCCCCACCCACTTGCTGGGCAGGCACTCATAGAGAAAACACATGGCAGAGGAGAGAGTTGGAATTTTTTGAGCTGGAGCCCTGGGAAGTAAACATGCAAGACAAGAACACAGAGGAATAGAGACAGCTCCATAGACACAGCAGAGGCCCCAGGAAGAGAGCAAGCCTGAGAGATTACAGCTGACCTTGTGGAGAGAACAGAGCAGCTGAGCCTGGAGAGGAACAAGCCCTGGGAGAGAGAAAAGAATTATCCCAGCCTACAACTGATATTGGAAGAAGCTGGGACCATGGAGCCTTAAGAGGAAGAGGAAGCCTGAACTCTTGCAGATGTCGGCAGCCATCTTGCTCCAACACATGGCAACAGACTTTGATGAGGGAAGCAACTTATGCTTTGTGGCCTGATAACTGTAAGCTTCTACCCCAAATAAATACCTTTTATGAAACCCAACAGATTTCTAGTATTTTGCATCAGCACCCCTTTGTCTGACTAATACATGGCATATGAATCCAAAGAAACTGAGAAAAGCAATAGAAAGATATTCACATATACTTTTGTATCTACCCTCTGACTTTTATATGTGCTGTTACAAAAACTACCTTATACCAGGCTGCCATAAACTGCTTTTAATACCAGAACTGTTTCTGGGGTGTTCCAGCTGGGTGAAGTGCAGTTGAGGATGTTTATTAGAACACATTAACATTATATGTGATTCATGTAACTTTAGAAATGCTGAGGCAGTAAAGCTTTCTCAGTTCAGGCAAAACAATGGAGTTTAAATATTTACTATATAATAGCTAGTGATTAAATCCATATTAGGTAGGAATAGTTTATTTTGCTACTCTTCTCTCAGCCAATGCAGTATGATTAGGTTAACATTAGTGTATAATTATCCATACATTTTATAACCATAATATCAGCACAGATTTATGGTGTAGTAAGAGGTGTAATAAAGATCCTCATGACTGTATTTTCCTTTGTGCAAAAAACCCCAAATTTTAAGAGATCTGTCTCTGAGTATAAAACAGGAAGGTGATTAAAAACAGAATAAAGTCTAAATCAAGGATAGCCCATGTAGTGAGGTTTGGACAGTTCTCTCAGGGATAATGCTGTTTGACTCATAGGCAAAATAAGAACAAACAGAGCATCAAATTTACATTCCAGATATATGAATTTTTGTAGCCAGTATTATTGCCATTTTTGTGTCAATTTGCAAGTCTTTCAACCTCTTGGGGCCATTGTTTCCTTCTCATAGAAATATAACTTCATTTTCTAAGGTTATTATTGTCTGACAAGTCACAAAAAGATGGTAAATGTGGAGTGTTTGTTTCAGCAAGGCATTTATTAAATTTTTGCAGCAGCTTTGTGGGCACAATGGGGAAATGTTGACTGATAGTGTAGCTTGTCAGTCTGCACTTTGTTTGAATGAGGGAATGTGTATTAGAGAGCCCAAACCCCTGATCTCTTGTTCTGGAGGGAGGAGAGCAGGGCTTAATCACAAATCAGAATATATGTCTATTCTAACCTTTCTGGGGCTACCTGAAGACTGAAACAATGTGCTTATCTGGGTTTTGCCTAAAAGGAACACACTTGGGTGGAAAAGAAGTGGTACTTGCACAAATACACTCTAAGTAATGGATCAACGTGCAGTTGCATGCAACAGATTATGGTTGAGACAAATAGAATTCCTAAAGCCCCAGGGGGAAAGCTGGAGAGAAATTCTTTGTGAAATGAAGGCATCCAAAATCATCTGTGTATGTAAATATAAAGTCATGCTGAATACACATTCTCAGACAACACTTGAGAAGATCCTAAGCTTTCACATCAGGCTGATCTCTGGGCTCAGTGCAGGCCCAGAAGCCTTGAATAGCCTCAAATAGAACTAAACACCAAATATTGAAAGAGGTGTTTTTTCTTGTTTAATTGTTTTTTGTTTGTTTGTTTGTTTCTTGGTTAGCTGGTTGACTTCTTAGCTCATGTAATTCAAGGAAATATCTTTCAAAACACCAGCTAAATACAAGCTAAAGGAACATAGACTTTTTGACCACACATACAAGGAATACAGTCTTAGAAAAAATAGCTTGGAATAACCATTAAACACACATAATGTGACAACACTCAACAATAAAAAATAAAACAAAAAACCCTGGGGAAAGAGGGAATCTAATATCCAAAGTACCAGAGTAGCCACATTACAATATTCAAATGCCTAGATTTCAAAAAAAAAAAAAAAAAAATTCACAAGGCACACAAACAAAGAAGAAAGGAGGTGCATTCAAAAGAACAAAATAAACTAACAGAAAACATTACTGAGGAACTTGAGACATTGGACTTAATAGCAAAGAATTTAGAACAACTGTCTTAATTATGTACAAAGAGCTAAAGGAAAGGATGGACAAAGAACAAAAGGAAATCAGGAAACACTATATGAACAGAATGAGAATATCAATAAAGAGATAGATATTATAAAAAGAACCAAGCACAATTTCTAGAGCTGAAAATTACAATAACTGAAATGAAAAACTTACTAGAGGGGTTCTACAGCAGCTGCAAGCAAGAAGAAAGAATCATCCACCTTAAAGATAGGACAATTGAAATTATCTGGTCTGAGGAGCAGAGAGAAAAGAATGAAGAAAAGTGAACAAAGCTTAAAGGTCTGATAAGGTACCATCATGTATACCAACATATGCATTGTGGGAGAGCCCGAAGGAGAAAGAGAGAGAAAGGGACAGAAAAATATTTGAAGAAATAATGGCCAAAGTCTTCCTAAATTTGATGAAACACACAAATCTATAGGTCCAAGAATCTCAATGAACTCCAAATGGGATAATCTCAAGAATAATCACACCAACACACATTATAATTAAACCATTAAAGACAAAGCAAAAGAAAAAATCTTGAAAGCAACCAAAAAGAAACAACTGACATGTTCAAATGATCCTCAATAAGATTAGCAGAAAGCAGTGGGAAGACACATTTAAAGGATCAAAGCAGAAAGAAAAAACACCTGTCAAACAAGAATTCTATATCAAGCAAAATTACCCTTTAAAAATGAGGAGGAAATTAAGACATTCCCAGATAAACAAAAGATGAGGGCATTTGTTGTCACAAGACCTGTTCTTCAAAACTGCTAACAGTAGTCCTGCAGGTTGAAATGAAACACAAAATGTAGTAGTAACTTGAAGTAATATGAAGAAATAAAGATTTCCAGTAAAGACAGTTAGAAGGGTACATATAAATGCCAGTATTATTATTGTATTCATTGCAACTCAAATTTATTTCTTACATAATTTTAAATATGAACAAAAAATATATAAATACAAAACTATGTAAATGTACACAATGCATACATATATAATTGGAGACAATAAAATAAGGGGGGAATGAAGTGGTAGGCAAGCAGAGATTTTATACTATTGCAGTTTAATTGATATCAATTGAAATGAGAGTGCTATATTGTAGGAAGTTAAACATAATTCCTATGGAAAAAAAAAACAAAGAAAATGTCTTAAAAACCACTCAAAATGAAATAATAAGGGAATCAAAGTTGTTCACTACCAGAAAAAAATCAGTGATCCTGTCTTAGCAGTAATTACTTTAATTTTAAATAAATTAAATCTCTAAGCAAAAGGCAGATTGATAGAATGGAAAAGAAACATGATCTGACTATATACTAACTATAAGAGATTCACTTTATATACAAAGAAACAAATAGGTTGAAAGTGAATGGATGGAAATAATATTCTGCAAGTGGTAACCAAAAGACAGCTGAGCAGCTATCCTAATGTCAGAAAAAATTAACTTTTTGGGTCAGACATTATTACAAGAGGCAAAGAAGGGTATCATACATGGAAAAATGGTCAATTAATCAAGATCATATCAATATAAACACATATGAACCTATACACAGAGTCCAAAAGTATATGAAAGAAACATTGACAGAATTGAAGGGATAACTGGAAAGTACCACAATAATAATTGCAGACTTCAAAACACCACTTTCAACAATGTATAAACCACTTATACAAATAACCAATAAGCAAATAAAGGAATTGAGCAACATTAGAAACCAACTAGACTTAATAGACACAGAGAAATTGCTCACCCAACAAGAGTGGTATAAACATTTCTCTGAACTGCAATTGGGAATTTTTCAGGATTTACCATAAATTAGGTCACAAAACAATTCTCTATCATTATTCAAAACTATGGAAATCATACAATGCATCTTCTCCAACCACAATAGAGTAAAGTTAGAAATGCATTTGTAAAATTCACAAATAGGTGGAAATTAGATAATGTAATCTTTTAAAAACTACTGGATCAAAGAAGAAATCACAGGAGAAATTAGAAAATATTTTGAGACAAATGAAATTTTAAACAAAACATACCAAAACTTATGAGATGCAGCATAGGCATGGCTGAGAGAGAAATTTATAGCTCTAAATGCTTAGATTAAAAATCTCAAATCAAAGATATAAACTCAGATCTAGAGGATCTAAAAAAAGAAGATCTAACTAAACCCAGGGCAGGCAGAAGGAAGAAAATAACAAAGATTAGAGCAGACATTAATGAAATTGAGTATAAAAAAAAATTGAATGGCTCAACCAAAGCAAAAGTTGATTTTTAAAAAAAGTTTAATAAAATCAACAAAACTTTAGTGAGACTGATAAAATGAGAGAAAAAAGATACAAATAACTAAAGAAATGAAAGGGGGCATTACTCCTTACCCCACAGAAATGAAAAAAGTATAAGAGGATACTATGAACAACAGTAAGCCAATAAATGAGTAATGTAGCTGAAATGAACAAATTCCTAGAAACATGAAAACTACCTACACTGACTCAAGAAGAAAGGGAATCTCAACAACTCAATAACAAAAAAAGAGATTGAATCAGTAAATAAAATCTTAATAACAAACAAAAACCCGCGACCAGATGCCTCACAGGTGAATTTTACTAAATATTTCAAAGAGAATTGACGCCAACCTTTATCAAACTCTACCAAAAAAACTAAATAGGAGTAAACACTTCCTACTCGATTCTATTATGCCAACATCACCCTAATACCAAAGCTAGATAAACATACTACAAAAAAAGAAAATTGCAGTCTAATATCCCTTATGATTATGGACACAAAAATCCCCAACCAAATATTAGCAAACAAAATCCAATAGCACATTAAAAGAATTATACACTATGATTTAACTCAGGAATGTAAGAGTGGTTCAACATAAGAAAGTTAATTAAGATAATATGCTACATTAATAGAATAAAAGAAAAAAAACATGATCATCTCAACAGATTTAGAAAAGGCATTTGGCAAATTCATCACTACTTTTTGATAAAAACACCTAGAAAAACTAGTGATAGAAGGAAAATTTCTCATTGATAAAAGGCATAAAAACTCACATCTAACATCATTTTCCATGACAAAAGGCTGAAAGCTTTCCCTCTAATAAGAAACAAGATAAGAATGCTGACCATCACCACTACTATTTAACATTATACTGGAAGTTCTAGCTGGAGAAATTAAGGAAGAATAACAAATTAAACATATTCAAATTGGGAAGACGTGAAACTCTATTTGTATAAGACACAATCCTATAGAGAGAGAAAAAAATCCTGAAAAATCTACAACAAAATAATTAAAGCAAATACATGAATTCAGAAAAGTAGAAGGATACAAGATCAATGTACTAAAATGAGTAGTATTTCTATACATTAGTATGAGCATTCTGAAGAGGAAGACAAGAAAATAACTGTTTATAATTGCATCCAAAAGAATCAAATATCTAGAAATAAATTTAACCAAGACTGTAAAGGACTTACACTAGGAAAACTACAAAACATTGTTAAAAGACACAATCCTATAGAGAAAGAAAAATCCTGAAAAATCTACAACAAAATAATTAAAGCAAATAAATGAATTCAGAAAAGTAGAAGGATACAAGATCAATGTACTAAAATGAGTAGTATTTCTATACATTAGTATGAACATTCTGAAGAGGAAGACAAGAAAATAAAAGTTTATAATTGCATCCAAAAGAATCAAATATCTGGAAATAAATTTAACCAATACTGTAAAGGACTTATACTGGGAAAACTACAAAACATTGTTAAAAGAAATGAAATAAATGGAAAGACTTTCTGAATTTATGATTTGAAAAAGTAAATTTTGTTAAAAGATTAATGCTAGCCAAAGTGATTTCCAGATTAAACACAGACCCAACCAAAATCCAACAGCCTCCTTTACAGATTTGGAAAAGCCAAATATCAAGTTCATATGTAAACCTACATGATCCCAATAGCCAAAATATTCTTGAAAAAGAATGAAGTTGGAAATCTCAAATTTATAGATTTTTAAATAAATTACAAATCCACAGTAATCAAAACAGCATGGTACTGTGATTAGAGTAGTCAGGCAAGCCTCAACTCTCTCATAAAAACAATGGAGAAAGGGCCAAAAGCTGTCAAAGGACCTGCTTTGAGGGTCAGCAGACCAGGACAATGTGGCACAACACCCAAGAGAATGAGGGACAAAGTGATGAAGAGCCTAAAATAACAAATGTGAGTTATTAAATTCCAATGGCATCCAGTAAGGGCACCCACCCCAAACCTTCAAGACATTAAGCCTGGATAAAACTCCTGGCTCAGTGAAGATGACTGAGAAGGGAACAGATGTCTTCCTCTCTGTTAGCTGCTACCAGGAAAGAGGGAGGGTGCATCAAGGGAGGAGGGGTAGTTTCTCTTCAGTGAATTTGGCCAACAGAGTCTGCTTTGAATCACTGCTCTGACCAGACAAGAAACACAGGAAAGTGGATGTTGAAACACCTCTGTAGAAAGGTGAGCCAATGAGCACCATCAACTGGATGGCCAGGAAATTGCAAGGAGGAAAACTGTTTTTAGTTCACTCTTTAGCCCCATGTCCTGGGAGAAAATATATGCCCCATTAGGGAGTCCCTGACACAATTTTGATAACTTAAGCTGGGCAGTTTTGAAGACTTAGAATAAGTTAAACCAAAAATCAAAGAAGAGCTGTGAAAAAAAAATACTAGGCAAGAGAGAGAAATTGACTATCAGAGTAAATTCACAAACATATTCAGATGCCTACACATCAGCAAAAAATTACAAGCCATACTAGGAAACAGAAAGAGATGGCCAAGCCAAAAGAACAAACCAAATATCCTAACAAGATTTAAGACAACTAATAATGATAACCACACAAATCTCCTGAATCAATTTAAAAATTAGAGAAAATATGACTAAAGAAAAAAAGGATATTAAGAAGCCACTGAGAAGTCTTCCAGGAAGATGGTGGGCTTGTAAGACACAGGAATCTCTTCCCAGGAAAATAGCCAGAGGACAGGCTGAAACAGCCCTGAAAAAGATCTTCTAAGGTTTAGGACAGCAGGTGAAGGCTGCACACCACCCAGAGGACAGAGGGACAAAAGAGGGAAATGACAATGACAGAACCATGAGTTGGAAACAACAATGGATGCTACTGCTGGCACCCTCCCCCACACTAAAGGCTCCTTAGAATCCTCAGGCCTCTGGGCCTGTGACTACAGACAAAGGGGACCCTTGGGAGCTACAACCCCAGGAAAGGGGAGAGAGAGGGACACAGCCAAAGGCTGACTCAGCTTCTGACACAAAAATTTGGTCTGCTGTGCCCCACAAGCCCTTCCAGGCCAGGTAAGACCACACAGTGGTTTGTCCTGGGAGCCTGCAAAGGACTGGAGAAATCAAACCCTCCCAATCTCCCTCTCTTCTAGCCTGGATTAATTATTGAGGACTCCCCAGGAAAGATGAGAGAGAGGGACACAGCCTAAGGCTGACTCAGCTTTTGACTCACAAATTCTGTCTGTGGTGTCCCAAGAGGCCTTCCAGGCTGGGTGGAGCTGTGCCATGGTTTGCCTTGGAGCCTGCAAGGGACTAAAGATATACAGCCCTCCCAACCTCCTTCTCCACTAAAAGGGAATGATTGTTGAGGACTCAGAGGGGAGTGGAAATATTTCCTAGCAGGGAAAAGGGAGGGAGCTTCCAGAGCAGGCTGAGAACTGTCTCAGAGAAAATTTGAATTACAAGTTTCCTAGCCACCAGACAGGAAGTTCAATCATATTGATCTGGTCTGTGTTGCAACAAATACACTCTGACCAAGAATTGAATTGTGAGCTGCCAAAGAGCATTATCTCCTGGCAGACCAAGGAAATGCACACAAGAATATTAAAAATAAGTAGGAGAGCCTTTTTCTGACATCGATAGCCTCCTTGCCCAAAGCCCTAGGAAGTGACTCTACAACCAATTACTGGGTCCAGTGTCCAGTTTTGAGCAATGAGCAGGGCAATCCTAACAATCCAGGTCAAGTCAAAAATCAAAGAGCTGTGGTAACTTACAGCCTCCTTCCACTAAATCCTTACAAAAGAGAAAGAGATTGAGCATCTGAGTAAACCACATCCTAATCAGATGCCTAAACACCAGCAAAAAATTACAAGCCATACTAAAAAATTAGAAGACATGGCCCAAGAAAAGGAATACATCAAAGTCCCAGAAGAGATGCCGAATTTGAGAGAACTAATTAGCAAGATGAGCACAAATTTCCATAATCAAATTAATGAGTTGAAAGACAATATAGCTAAAGTGATAAATGACATCAAGAAGACATTGAGCAAGTGCAAAGAAAAATTTGAAATCCTGAACAGAAAAGTAACAGAGCTCATGGGAATGAAAGACACAATAGGTGAGATCAAAAACACATATGAAGCATACAACAGCAGGCTCAAAATGATAGAAGGAAGAATAAGTGATACTGAAGACAGAAAAGCTAAATTGAAGAGGGAAAAGAACAGAGAGAGAAAAGAATGGAAAAAAAATGAGCAGGGGCTCAGAAAGTTGAATGACAACACAAAATG
>PVKH010006202.1:0-21292 GCA_004027955.1 Chaetophractus vellerosus
AAAAAAAAAAAAACAATTTTTTTCTAATAAAAAGGACCAACAGGATATAACTTTCTTTCTTTGTGTCTTTGAATGGTCTCCTAATTTCTTTTAGTTAATATGTAGATTTTGGTCTTTCCTTATACATAACCGTGGGGGACAAACTTCAAGTTTCCTAGTAAGGCCAACATTTTCATGGATGATGAATAGATAAGGAAAATCATAGTTTTGACAAGGAGTTGGAGAATAAGATGGGAGGAGTTCTCTCAAAGGGAGAAGGAAGGTCTACAATTGCTGCCACAGTTAGCAAGGTTATTTATTTTGGCCCTTCTGGCAATGTTTCCACACCTTACTCCCCTGTCTTAAGAAAATTTGTGATTATTTGAAGAATTCGTTTGGGAGAAAATTACGTAATATTGGGTTAAAGACTACATAATTCTCAATAAAATTATGGAGCATCTTTGCAGCATGGCTTTGGGTCAGGTATTCTGGGCCATATTGCCAGTCTCCAGTGTTGCTTAGTCACGGCAAAAGAACGACAGCCTTTTATGTTACTCCAGGAACATTGATGTTGCCCTGAGACGTAAAAGGATGAAAAGTTACCCATAAGCAGGCAATCCTAGCTCACAAAAAAATTGGATTCTTTTTTAGTAATCAGTTTGATCTCACTTGTACATTTCGGTTAAAACAACAACAAAGTCTATAATCCTAAATGAAAAGACATATTATCAGTTACATTTCAGAAATTGAACACTTGACTCTAAATTGATATTTCCAATAAACACAAACTACTCTTTCTCAATAGGAAATCTGAAAAATATTTTCTTGCACATTTCACTTAAACAAATATATCTATTTCTCTATATTGTGTCTGCCTGTTTAGAGAACGGGATTTTCTTCCCAGATTTTGTTCCATTTTTTTTCAATCCATTTTTTTAATTGGAGAAATTGTAGGTTTAAAGAAAAATGCATAAAGTACAGAGTTCTCATATATGACCTACCACACATACATACAGTTTTCCCTACTATTAACACTTTGTATTAATGTGGTATGCTTTTGTTACAATAGATGAAAAAATATTATTATAATTATACTATTAACCATAGTCCTTAATTTACATTCAAGTTCACTGTTTGAATTGTGTGGTTCTATATATTTTTTTAAAGATTTCTTCTGGTCATGTATATACAACCTAAAGTTTCCCATTTTTACCACTTTCATATATACAATTCCAAATAAACATTCTAAAGGAGATCTGAAAGCTAAACTTCTCTACCTACCCATGTGAGAAAAAGGTATGTGAGGCAGCACTTTGGGGTTTGTTTCTGAATGCAGTCCCAAGATTTCCATCAAGAGCAAGCTCCAAAAATTCAGATTTGAGAGGAAGTATTAGGCGTCCTTGTTGTATCTTCCTGGCTAGGCTAGGTTCTCTAATCCATTCTTGTAAGTATTAAAGATGATCTCAATTTCTGTTTTCTTTATTGTTTCCTATTTGGATCTGTACTCAGAGGACTGTGAGCTATTTCACTTACCTAATTCAACATAGCTGAATTAGTAAATGGTAAGAACTCAATAAATGAAAGGTATTATTATCATTATTACAAACCATAGGTTCTGATTTTATACATTAGAATTTGAAATTAGCATAGAGAACTGTCATTCAAGGAGAATAGTAAATATTTTCTCTCTTTTAAACTCTTCTCTCGCATCAATCTCTCTTTTACATTTAGCCTATTTTAAAGGTAATTTCCAGTGGAATTTATCAGGTTTCTAGAATGAACATTCCCTGAATAGCTTTTACCTGAAACTTCTGTCATCACCAAAGGCTACTCTTTGAATATTATAAGTCAATATGTTATACATGCACATAAATTTATACAAACACACATGTATTTCATATAATTACAGAGTAAGTTGAAGAATCTTTATAGATACTTACAGCATATATGTATATATATAGAGAGAAATAGCATACAATTCTGAAATAAACAGATTGACTTCATATATTCCTGACAGACATAAGTTTCATTATTTTCTACTATATATTCTAATTTATGGTATTTTAGCCAATTTAGCACCTTACATATTATTGTTTTATGCAACATGAAATAGGAAATTTTCATATTTTAATTAAAGATTATTCTATTAAATGGAAATTTAAAGCAATATATATTAAGATTTGGTATGTTGAAGTTGCATTCTTATAAATGGTTGTCTTTTGTGTTTATCTGAAATAAAATAGGTCTAATAATCTCTTGATTGCTTGTAAATCTCTATATCTAGTCATTGCAGAAAAAGAAGTGTACCCTAGTTCAGTCAATAATATATCACAATAAGGCTAACAATCATATTAAATTTTATCTGCTAGGAAAAATAAAAACAGTAACTGAACTTGAGTTAAAATAAAATCTGAACTACTTTATTCACAGATGGTGTTTCTCTTTTGGGATTACATATATATTCTCAAACTGCCTTAAATAATTTCTAGAACAAGGAAAGATACACACACACAATGAAGGCCATTCAAAGAAGAATAATCTAAAAGGCATCAACTGTTACAGTTTTGAAAGATTAAGTTGATATTTTATGGTTCATTTAAAATTTTTCTTTCACTATCATTTGAAAATATTTTTGGAAGTGAGACTATTTTTTTGTGATTAAATTACAAAACAAAATACATAGATTCGTATCATCTCAGAGCTGAAAGATTTTCAGTAACATTCTAGTTCTTTTTTAGTATTTTATTGAACTTTTTATTCTAGAAATATAGACATAATTAAAATTTCCCATGTTAACCAAATTCAAGTGCACAATTCAGTGGCGCAAATTATGTTTGCAATATTGTGATAGCAACACCAACATCCATTACCCAAAGTTTTTCATCTCCCCAAATAAAAACCCTGCACCCCTTAAACAGTAACTCCCTATTCCCTCCACCACTTACTTAACACAAGAAACAAATTCAGTGTAGTGATTTTACCAAAGTCAGAGATCCAGGCTTTCTGACCCTCAAAACTGCAGGTTCTTCATTAACCAATTCTTGCAAGCGAAATATACAAATACAATGGGGAACTGATAAGATTTATAACAATCATACCATTATTTCTAGATTTTCTTCATTAGCATTACCAAATACTTTATTCAACTATTTTCTTTCCATTTTTCCCTATAAAAACAATTTATTTGCAAAATAGAGTTCCGTAAGTACAGCTGGGCCTATCTCTAAGGTTTCTGGCAATTGGCATTATAGAGATAAGCATACAAATAAAGAGAGATGGCTTCAGAGCAATATATCTTGGAACATTCAATTTTTGTCTCATACAAAGGAAAGATTTCCTCTTAGGATATTGTACTAAAACACAAAGATTAGTGCAATTATGAATTATCATCATAAATGATAATTCATAAAATTGTATTCTGTAATTTTCCTCCAGGTTTCTGTATATAAATCTAGCTTGGAACCATTTGTGGAAAATTAGGCACAAAATATATAGAGTAATTATAACAAAGAATTGTCCATTAGAATTCCTGATATAACAACTATAGAAGAATAATTTTAAAATTACCTGGCAATTCATTACCTAAATATTAGCACACTCTATATATTTTCAGTTTATTACTTTCTTACTGATAGATGTCTCTGTAATGCCTAACAAGTTTTCTCTAACGCTTCCTCTCTTTCATTCTCTTGAAAGATTCACTTTTTTTTTGGAAGAGGCAAAGATATATTATTATTATTTAAAAATGAATATAAATTTCAGGATGCCAAATATAACTTCTCATTCTCTTCCCTCAGCTTCCACACTGGTGACAGTGACAAAATATAACAAATTTTGGATGTTGAAAAAGATTTGCAAAGAAAGCAATTTGACTTCTTATTCAAATATTTCATGACATGTTAAATAAAATATGAAGAATTTTTTTCCTACCAATAATGGAAATTGATTAGAACCTGGCTTAGATAACGTTGCTCTAGATAAATGACTCTTTTGAAGGAAAACGAAAACAGCATTTCTAATTCACATAGTTATTCCATCCTGTTACCTCTGCCCTCTATTGTCGCATTCCTAGATTGTTGACTTTACAGCAGATTCCTTTAATAGGCAATTCTAGAAGGATAAGAACACTATATCTATTTTTCAGAAGGATATTAATATGCCAGAATCTTACAGTAGAATCACAGTTAAAACATGTATTCTACTTGAACCTAAGTAAAGGGAAGGTAAGTTTTTGCTTGGTTATTGTTTCGATTTACCAACTTAATATAATGGCTCATCTGAAAGTACCTAGAGTCCCTACTACCTTCCACCAAGTGCATGAATTATGTGATAGCAGCGGAAGAAAAAATATACAGCAGGATTCATAATTCACTCAGATTACAAAGAAACATTTTCTTCAAAATAATTTCTTACATCCTAATCTGTTCCCTCTAGTGAATCCCCATCATGTAGGATAGTAAGAAAATAAAACAAAATATAATAATTTTAGACTTGACCAGTAAATTTAGTTCAACCCAATTCTTTCTTTACTCTTTGTTTTTGAAAGAATTATGGAAAATATTTACATTTTTGGAGTTTTGACCCAACCTGGTCTCTTCCTCAAAAAGCTGGTGACTTGCTGGCTGCTCTGAAGATTTGTAGCTAATATGTTATATTAATCACAGTTCTCTAGGGGAACAGAACCAACAGTGTGATGTGATTTATGAATGGAATTGACTTATATGGCAGGGATAGGCAAATCTAAATTTCGTAGGGAAGCTTGTAGGTTGGGAACACCGATGAAGGTTCAGTGAATTAAGGAGAAGCTGACTAGCTGAATTAGAGATAGCAATTCTTCTTTGCAACCTCTGAAATCATCAGTTCTCCCTTTAAGGCTTGCAACTGATTACATGATACTTCTCTCATGGCTGATTGCTCTGTGTTGATTGCAGATGTAATTGGTCTAAGATACAATCCACTGACTAATGATTTAAAAACATGAAATAGTATCATAATAACAATCAGGCCAGTGTTTACTTGACCAAACAACAGCACACAATAAGTTAGTCCAGTTGATACAGGAACTTCACCATCACATGTGCCATATTGCACAGCCAGAGAATTCATGTATCGGGTATCCTCTTTCTACTTCAAAAGCACACATCTGGTTCTTTGCAGTGGACAATATGCATCCTAGGACTTCCTCTGTTCTTGGGGTTCTCACATTTAGTGGTCTCTTCACCATGACCATAGATCTCCCACTACCTGCATGGCCCCTCAGGACATATGGTAGCATCTGTGTCCCCTACACACCAAATGCAAGTCATGAGGAATAAGTGACACCTAAATCACGGAACAATTTTCTTGCACACTGATGGAAATTATCTTTTGTTGAATTTCTCCTAAAAACTTATGCCAAGTGTGCACCACTAGCTGTTCTATTCTCAGAGTAATTATGCCTTAGTATTTCTCCTTTTTCTGCAGCTCTCTGAGCTAATAAGGGACAGGATTTGTCTTTCTTATTCCTTTACGGTTTTATCACTTTTCTTCTTCTGTTGGGCATAAAGTAAAATCTTACTTTGCCGGTTAGCCAGTATAGATACAGAAATTCAGAAAAGCATTTCTTTCCCAACAAAGTCTGACTTTCAAGTCTCTTATCTGTTAGTTTGGATGTAAGAAATGGAGTATTTCTTCTTTTTTGTATTTTTGTTCTTGGTCCAACAATCCTATAAATTCCCACTGTTCATCAGCTCTCTCCCAATTAGAGGCTGACTAAGAAAATGTCACCTGTACCAAAATTCACAGAAAAGAGTATAGGAGTATACTTCAATCATTCTCACATTTATGTTTAACTACTAAATTTGATTAGTTAAAAAATGAATATTTATATATTTTAATGATTATATGAAATTTTATGGCTTAGAGTATAACATATATGGAGGCTATGACCTATTTTAGCACTAAAAGGAAGTTTAAATTTTGAAGAAGTATGTAAATCAAGTAAATATAATTAATATACATTTACTACAATGTAAATGTAGTAGGGAAACAGCTGCAAAAATGGAAATAAGAAAATCTGAAGCAGAATGTAGTTTATATTGATTCAATCAATTGTTCATCACATTCTAACTGTATTCTTACATGTATCTTGGTGGTTCAAATCTCTCCTTAGTTTTCTGTTCAGAAAACTAACTAGAGTAGACTTGCATTATTGCTCCCCTCTACTACTAATATAACATGCTTCCCATCCTAAACTCGTGCCTCTCTTTCTATCACCCTCTCTCCGACCGTGGGTATGTACATGCTTATTTTCCTCCCAAACACTCTGCGCTCAAATTCCAATTATCCCATTTTTTTTCTCAGTAAATTTAAAGTAACTTTCTGTGCCATTAAGGCACCAATTGGCACTTAGTTGACTATGCCTTCATCACTCTAGCTTTTCCTCCAGTGTTCTTTATATTCTCCTCTACTTCCTTGTTATAGATGTTTTGTCCCTAGATATATTGTTTTTATGCTCCTCTTTTCACATTCTTCACAATTGCAATCAGATTTTACTGAAATCTCTCAAGTAGCTATCTTTTATGCAGTTCCCTGAAAAGCTTCAAAAACATAAGCAACTTATACGAAGTAGATATTTAAAATCAAAGGATCTCCAAAGTGAAAGAATCTTTCTCCTAGATTCTGCACTTCTTCCTGTGTTATGATACTACTATTATTGGTTTCACTGTCCACTGACTGCCTACCAATAAGTCAAAATAATGTTTTTTACCAGCTCTAATTCCAAGCTGGCTTTTCATTAAAAATTATCCCATGTCTCATGCAATATCACTCCAACTTCTATTTCCTCAGCATTTTTTTTTCTGTTTCTATCATTGATATTGACTTCCTCACATAAACTAATGGAGAAACCCATTGACTAGAAAAGCTTAATTCATTTATCTTATTGCCCCAAGAAAGAATGCCATATTGAAAAAAATTTGTGGTGTGGCAAAAGGGAGGTTTGTGAATGTTATTAATAAGGTTTTGGGGTCTAGACTCAAGTGGTTAAAGGCTGTTTCAAGAGAGGATCTGGGTGGGATTGGACAAAGTTTATGATACAATATTTTAGATTTGTGAGTTTAAGGGTTCCTTGACACTGGCCTCAGTGTTATTGCCTACCTTCTTAGTCAAAAATGGCATGTAGAATTGTCCCTACTCTCTGGGCCTCTTGTGAAGTGTGAAAGGAAGAGGATTGAAGACTGTTCAGAATCCCTTTCGGTTGGTTAAGTTTTGAGGTCACAAACCAAGGAAGAGGTTTTTTTTTCCTTCTTGAACTAAGTTATCTAATTATATTTCTCTCTCTCTTTTTGAGAGGGAAATTAATATACAAAAAAAGACAGTTATAATGTCATTCAACAAGAATTATCAGGTGTTAGATAATAAGAACTCATCTGCTGGAGTCATGTCTGAACCACAAAATTTACCTAAATAGTGAGCCTTCTCTTTAAAGTCTGTAAAAGTGAGACATACCCCATATGATTCATAGTTTCTTCCCAAGCTCTATATTTATGACAGCTTAGTTGCAAAGACAAGCTTCTTCAAAAAGACTTCCAGATTTTACCCTAGGTAAAATGTTAGAGAGAGTTTTATAATTTAACAATCTGTACTTTTGGATGTTTGCCTTCCAAAATTTTGTTTATTCATTGAGGAAATTGCACTTGAAACTAATCCTTTCATTACAGTGGATCTGGGTGCACTGAGAGGATATATGTACATATCCTATGGCTGTTTTGATTTTAGATTTTAGATTTTAGACAAATCAAAACTGTAGCAAGATATTGGACTTATACCAACATTTAACTAGGGATGTAACACATAACATTAAGGAAAAAGACCTCATGGGCATCATAGTTAAGAGCTAAATAGTGACAGTTAACAAATCAGAACCTTAAATGAGCAAAGAGGAAAGAAAAGAGTAAGAAAAATAAAGAACCTGTATTAAAGCCTTAAATCAAAATACCGTGCTGTTCCCCTCATCTGGATCTTGTTTTTCTAGGGTTGGGGCAGAAACTTCTACGTTATGTAACCAGCTACATGATCCTGAAGACTGCCAGATCCCCAGAGGATTCCTAAATATTCTCAGATTGAAATATTAGAATCTAAAAACCCTTCCACTAATATGAGATGACTTGTGTTTCCGAAAAGAAGAGTCATTGATCTAAAGACAAATCTATTGGAGTTTTGCTCATATGCTGATAATTTTCCTCTCCATAGGAGTCTGAGGGCTATCTTTATATGATTTCTCTTCTAGAGTATCAGGTCTCCAGCTTTTAAGACATGCAAGAGTTGTTCAAACAATGTTGAGGAAAGGCGAACTATGCCTCATGATGGTAAGACTGGACATTATTCAGGTGTCCATTACAGTATTTGGCTATGCCTGTTTTCAATACGATAGAGTCTGGAATTTGAGTGATATTCCTAGATGTGTGGGTGGCCTTTTACTAGATCTTATGGTGAGGGTAGATGAATCACAGAAAGAGTTGATTTTTTGTCATTAAAAGCAATGGTAATATCAGAGGCCATGGAAAATCAAGGTTCATTAGGTGCTCTGCAAATTTTAGTCTCAGAATTATATTTGCTATTTCCAACCTTCCTAATGATTGAGTATGACATGAATTGGAGTGTTTCTAAATAATTAGCAAAGCTTTGCAATTCTTCATAATGACAGTCACTGTAAATTGACTCCCTTTTTGCTGGATAGTTAAATTGGAAATCCCCAGGTTGAGAACCAAGCAATATTTTTGCTACCATCAAAACTGTAACCCTCCATCAAGAAAATGATTTAATCCATTATTAAAGCAAGCAAACAATGACCAGAGCATATTTAAAGCCCAAGGCAGAGAGTACTTTATGAAACCTATTCAAAGTGACCAATGGTAAGGTCACATATCCATATCACATTTTTACAGGTCTACTAGGACTATAGTGATGACAGATGAGAAAAAGTAATTTTAGTAAACCATTTCCCAATATTGGTTGAGTATAATATCCTAATTTTACTTGCTGTGGAAGGAAAATTAAAGTAAAATTACTGCAAGGTTCTATTTGAGGTTTTTAGGGAAAGAAGCAAATGGCTAATCTGGGAGTACCAATGATTATTTTAATATATATTATGAACATATTACTCCCAATATATGTCCTTTCTTAAATTGTGCAATCAATCCCTGACATTCTGTAACAGATAATTTGACCTTCTTCAAATAATTGGCTTTTTGGTTTTCAAGGGGGCAACGTTTAATGAAATGCTCCTGATTTTGCCTTTGTCGCTGTGGTATCCTTTTATGGGCAGATATCTAATTTTATAATGAGTATATCCTTCAGAAGCATTAAAATATTTTTTAATCTATTGAAGATTCAGAATTGGAATTCATGGTGATATCAAGAATGTTTCCTGTTTCCAAAGTATTCTAAAATCAAATACTACATACAAAATATATCTGCTATCACAATAAACTTTCGCTGTCTTATCCCTAGCCAATTGTCAGGAACTAGGGAGTGCAATGTGTTCTTTCTTCTGAACTGATTTGGTCTCTAATAAAGGATCATATACCATGGTTATGTTGAGTTCTGTTTTAACAAATCCTGACAATCTCTTATTCTGGTCTTAAGAGTTGACCTATAAAGAGACAAGATTAAATCTGAAATTTTACAGGGATTTAAAAAAATAAATGTTTGAAGCATGAATAATATTTTTGGCTGAGTACAGTCAGTCGTGTGTTTTCTCTCATTACTATTGTGGAAATAGAGTGCCAGGATTTAAAGAATTACATTGATATTTGGAATGTATGAGAGATTCATAGAATTTTATAGGCGATAAGACTATTTCATGAGAAATATTCAGTATTTTAAATTAGCAACAAAGATTGTTCAGCATGAGGACCCAACAAGTTTCAAGGAAAACCTAATTCTAAATCCGTGGAGGCTTCCATTTTTTGAGCTACAGAAGCTACTGTCCTGAAACAGGATGGGTAGGTTTTGCCTCAGGGTAGATATAAAAGTTATAATAAGCTATTGATATCTAACAATTCCCATGAAGTTGATTCAGAAAACCGAGAGCTTGTCCAGATCATTTATTAATGAATAGGTGTGAGGTTATTGGAGACCTAATTTTAAACCACAAAATGCCTACTACTTGTTAGGTTCCGAAGAAAGGAATTTAACCACTGAAAATTTGTTCAAATTACACATGCATGATGATGTCACAAAAGTAGTCAACCTATCTCTTATAGTAGTTGGTGAGACCAAGGAATCCTCTCATTATCTCTTGGTGCCCAGACTGAAAAAAGTTTTGAATGATATCATGTCTGTCTGAAGTTAAAGAATTATATTCTTTGGATATATTATGTCCTGGCATGAGTCATGACCTTTGTTTTGAAAGAAAAAAAAAGGTAACTTTTCCTTAAAAGAGTTATGTTCTTTTAGATTTAAGTAAATACATGGAATCAATCATAGGTAGAACATAATAAGTGTTGATTCCTATAAGGGAAAAGGAAAGAATCAAAGGGAAATGTAGGATCCTCAAGGTCTTGGTTAAGGACTTATGAATAGCACAAGATATATTAAAAAATCTCTGAGGTATAATGTTCCAGGAATCTTTAGACCATTCCCCAAAACACAAACAAATATTTAATCATCTTATTGTAAAGGGCAAAATAAATAAATAAAAGCATATCACATATATATATAATTATAAAATATGTAGGCTCAGGTGGCACTGGAGATAAAGTAACCCTTAGGTTCAGTAACTTGGAGAGGGGGGAACAACAATTTTCCTTTTATGGCACTAGAGCACTAAACAAATCAATACTCTTTCCTTTGTGTTTTGTGATCAAGAGCATAGGTGTATTGCAAGGACTGACGCAAATATGATGAATCTTTTTTTCTGCCAGAATTCCAATAATTGTATTTAATGTGTCTTTAGCATTTTCTTTAAGAAGAAAGTGTGCAAGTTGTCTAAAAGTATGCATGGGTCAATCTAAAATTTACTATGTTCAACAACAAGTAACAGTACAATGTTTGGACCAAAAAGGGACAAAAATTCCTGAAGATCTGCAATTGGACATTAATTTAAACACTAGCATATTACTAGGTCAAGCTCCAAATTACCTATGACCTGATTATGAGTAGGGGAGTCCATGGTGATCTCAACAAAGAGGACTTTGGCAGGGCATTTAAGCAATTATTTCATTTTTCAGAATATATTGATTCTTATTAAGTTAGCAGGTGTGGTTACATTACTGAGAAAATAATATTCTTTGGTTGAAGGTATACTGGTAAGATTGTTTTTCTGGTACATGGATAATGTCTGAAGGTTGGTATAGGTATGTCTACCATTTGAGTGGTTTTTTCCAAGGGTGAGCTTGTGTGATAGTGGCAGGTTTAAGGCTGATATTGTAGCACTCATTATTAATTTTAAAATTCTAAGGTTGCTCTTTAATATTTATAGAAATTACTTCAGGAAGGTTTAAGGGCAACTGGGATTAAGTGCTTGGTTCCTTTCATTGTTTAACATCATATTTTGCCATCCTTTAGTTTATTCGGAAGGAAGGGACAATTAAAGATTGTGAAGATCTAAAATGGTGAGAGTTTTACATTTTTTATATTTTTCATTTTCCTTTGTTAACGAATACTTTACAGACGTAAATTTGTAAATGGAATTTCTTTTGGAAACTTCCTCTTATATATATTTTTAAAGGCTAATCATTTGATATTTTAAATTTTGTCTGCTTTTCATTCTAAAACACCTCTCAAGTGAACAATTGTGTTCACATCAAAAGATTTCCAAGTGGCCACTGTAGCTTTGGTGAAAATATGTCATTTAGAATGATAGCTGATCAAAGGCAAAGGATCCAGTCTGACAAGACCTTCAGAAGTTGTCAGCATTTGGGACTGGATCAAGAGACATGTTTTATTGGATCTATGCTTATCCTCTGGTCTATGAACTTCTTCATAAACTCACAACAGAATGTAGAAAGGATAATCCAGGATACTTTTAGTAAGGGACTGGATTTTACTAACTTGACTGACTCCAAAGAAAAGTCATTTAAAACTGATGTGGTAATCAGAAGATACTCAAAAATAGGTTCCTTTTTATAAGATATAAACTTGTCTCAAAATTTGGGAGCTTGAAGAAAGAAACAGGAACTCAGACACAAAGTGAGACTGTCACAGTCAGAGGGACTTTCCAAGCAGTAGCCTCATTGGCCTTCAAGGAATGCAGTCTTTCTTGAGTCATGGGTCTTGAGCCTTGGTGTCCATCCTGGCAACACCTCAATAAAGACCTCCCCCAAAAAAACCCTACTGCTCAAAAAATAGTTAATTTATTAAATTTACAGCATTGGAGAGAATTACACTTCGGCTTGATAGAATCTAAATAATGATTCAAAAAAGGGAAATTAGGAAAAGATATTAATAGGGCTCAGTGGCCTGAGTACAAGTAGTTTAACATAGATCATCCAAGACAGGGTACAGACTGGCAAATTGTGTAACACAAAATATAACAGATTTGAATTGGCTGACGTGGAAATACTTGATGTTGAGACAAAGTTTGATAAGAAAACTGTTGTTCTGATAGATGAGTTTTTTTAATAAATAAATTTTATTGATACATATTAATAAAGCATAAATCCATCCAAAGTGTACAATCAATAGTATTTGGTATAATCACGTAGCTGTGCATTCATCACTTCAATCATTATTAGAGCATTTTCATTATTTCAATAATAATAATGACAAAACAAAAAAAGATGAAAAAACTCATCACCTCTCAATCTCTCTATGCTTCTCCTGATGTACATAGCTCCTATTATATTTCTGTCACTCTAGTTTATTTGTGTTTATATTTTGTAAAAATAGTTTTATATATGAATATTACCCATATTCGTATTTCACATGAGGTTTCACTATGTTATACAGTCCTATGTTACATTTTTTAGCTTTCCTTCTAGTAATATCCATTACCTTAGATTTTTCGCTTTCAACCACTGTCATATCCATATAATAGCTCTGCTAGTCACAAACACCATGATGTGCTCTCACCATTTTCATTCATTTCCAAACATTCATAAACAACATTTTACCAGTTCTGCACAGATTAACACTCAGTTTTCCATTCTCTACCTTCATTCTATTTTCTGGTGACCTATATTCTAATTATTAACTCCATGAGTTTACACAATATATTTACTTCATAATAGTGCAACAATACAGTATTTATCCTTTTGTGTCTGGCTTGCTTCACTCAACATAATGTCCTCCAGGTTCATCCATGTTGTTACATGCTTCACAATTTCATTTCTTCTTACCACTGCATAATACTGATTTCTTCTTACCACTGCATAATATTCCACAATCTGTTTATCCATTCATTGGTTGATGGACACCTGGGTTGTTTCCATGTTTAACTTCCTTAGGAACTGCCAAATGGTTCTCCACAATGGCCGTACATTTACACCAACAGTGAATAAACGTTGCTATTTCTCCATAGCCTCTCGAACACTTTTGTAGTTTTCTGAAATCTTAACAGTGGTCATTCTAATAGGTATGAAATGATATCTCATTGTAGTTTTGATTTGCATTCCCCTAATCACTAGGGATGTTGAATATTTTTTCATGTGTTTTTTCCCCCAATTAATGAGCTTTTATCCAGATAAACAAAGTATCTTATTGATGAGATAGCTTTTTGACCAAACAGGCAAATTATTTGCCCTGATGAATTGTTTGTAAAAAATTTCTAGATGCAAAGAGTGAAGATATTGCTTACTTTACAGTCTTATCTCTTGGGCAAGAATTTTCTGGAGGAATTTTACATTGACATTTGTAATCTCAGTTCCTATTCAAAAGAATGAAGTTATATTGCTGTTAGGGGTCTTGTTTCTCACTGTTAATTTACATTATATTAGGCACTGACTATGCAATTGTCTTTAGCTTCTTAAACTGGTACATTATTAGATATTTTATCTTTTACACCTTTGTATCCTCTATAGAGCCTAAAGTAATGTTGTTCAATAAATATTTAATAAACCAATGAATAAGCATAATCTTTTGATCCAAATCAATTAACAAAAATAGGTAAGTTCAATTAAAGTTTATATTTTTAAAAAATTTACATGAAATTTTATGGCAATAAATAGATTACAATCTCTTTTTATTTAAATCATATAGTTTATTCAGTTTTACTTTGATGTTATCTTCAGGTTAAGCCTACTGAAAGTATTAAAATAGTAATATATTAAAGGAATAGTTAGGACACTTTATAGAACATGAAAATCACAGGTTTGCCCTACTTGATAAGTGTTTTATGGCTTATTTCTTCCTATCAAAAAACTTTGAGAAAAGGTAATCTGGAAGCAATATATAAGCTAACTGAGTCTATTTGAATAATAGTTTAGCTTCTGATTCTGAATTGTGAAATAGCATGGATTCCAGGTATGTGACTTTCATATATTTTATATCAAAAGTATTCTCACTATTAAATTTCTTTTTGTTTTTGCTATTTTTTTAGGGTAATAGAGACAAGCTTGAATTTAATACTAAGAATAAAAAAGTAAGACTAAAAATGATGTTAGGTGTTGAGATTTGGAAGTAATCATAACATATATGAAACAAGGTAGGTCAAATTATATTTAAAGACAGGTATGGAAAGAATGAACCATCTTAGATTATTTGGGGAAAGAATTACGTAGCAACTTGATATTATTTATGAATTCTTAAAAGAAACAGATTATGTTTGTAAACTGATCGGTTCCTCTGATGTGATAACCCTTTGATTGTATTAAATTCAGCTGAGAAGTCTGATTAAATTATGTTAAGAATAGCACTCTGATCCAACCACATCATTAGAGTGTGACTCACATAAAGTCCCAGCCCCCTTGTGTGTAAAACAGAATTTAGGTGAAGTAGGTACCTTGAGTTGTACTCTTTAGGACCTTGTGACTGTAAGCTTCTACTTCCAATATTATTTATGAATTCTTAAAAGAAACATAGATTATGTTTGTAAACTGGTCAGTTCCTCTGGTGTGATAAACCTTTGATTTTATTAGATTCAGCTGAGAAGTCTGATTAAATTATGTTAAGATTAGTACTCTAATCCAACCATGTCATTGGAGTGCATCTCAGCATCGAGTCCCAGCAACATGGGGACAAAACAGACTTTGGGTGAGGAAGTAACCTTGAGTTGTATTCTTTAAGGCCTTGTGATTGTAAGTTTCTACCTCCAATAAATATCCTTTATAAAAGCTAACAGTTTTCTGGTACTTTGCATCAGCACTTTTTTTTTTTAATTGACTAACATAAATATTAAATTTAATAATATGTTTATTTATGTCTTCTTTTTTTTTTCTTAAGAATGGATAGGATCCTACTGAATTTAAAAAGTTAGGTTTTCCTGGGCACAATAAATACATGCAAGTCTCTGGGATTCATGAAATGATTACTATCACAATCATTGGTTTGCTAAAGGAAATTGATTTATTTAGTTCTGTACCATCTTAATGAAAGGACTCTTTTAACCCAATAGGAGAATAAAAAAATAATTAAACGGGTCACTTCATTCTCTTTGATGTGAGTTTTTCTCTAATTATTATGGCTACTGATTAAATAGAAGTTTATTATTTTGACTAATTTTTAAACAAAAGAGTGGGTCTGTTAATCTCTTATTCTCTTTCTTCATAAGGTCCTTTCTTATATATTCTCCCATGGAAATATGATATTCTATTCCATCTTAGAAAGTGGTGAAAGCTGCATGCATATAGGAAACAATATACTCCAGGAAAATGTGATAAAATTAATTAAAGATTTATAACAACTGCATAAGGGATAAAGCAACAGCATGGTATTTCCGATGTACATTTATTAAATGAAGTATTAATGCTACATTTCATTTTACATGAGTTCAGTTATTCAGCCAAATGATTTTTTGAAACTTTACAAAAAGTAAAATGATTTCTTGAAATTTTGTAAAAGGTAAAATGGGATATATTAACAATTTATGCATTGTGGCTCTATATACATCTTTTATAATAAAAATCTATTGTGTAATACAAAGAATTTACTGGAAATGTTATTGGTAAACAAAATGGATTTCTACTGAAATTATCTCCCCATTTCAATATTAGGTAACAAGAATTAATTTTTGCAACATCTTTTTAATGACATTGTCGATGGCTGTTGCTTTTTAATAAGATCTGACATTCTCCATCCTTCCTCTAATTTGTTTTAAAGGACACATGAATATGATCCTCTATTCCTTGTATTCAAAACGGAAATGTGCTTTATACATAAGCTAACATTTAGATTTTATATTCCCAAAATTACTCTGGACTTTTTGTCTTATTTAATAAAGCTTGGTTAGTCAATATCTCAAAAAGGATCAAAATATTATCTGAATAAATTATACTGTTCTGTCTTTATAACTCACATCTCTATAATGTTTCAAATACTGATATATTTCTCCTGATGGTCACACTGTTGGCATTTATAATTTCAATGAGATCAATGTGTCATAAGAGATTTGAGTGTGAATGAAAAGACAAAAGTCCACAACAAACATAAAAAATAATTTCTTGACATTGTAATGTCATATTACTGTACCTCTGAAGACATCAAACGCTATAGAAAATTAAATAATCATTTACATTAACTAAAATTATTTTCAACTGTTGTTTGGTTTCTTCAAAACACATTAACATAAATTTTTAAAAAGCTTTAGAACACAAAATTCTTTGAATTCTATTCATCTGAATGATGAAAATTAATAAGAAAGCATTGATTTGAATTTTGTTTGCCTGTCTGATATGCAATGGTTTTAAATACTTATAATATCATTTAGTTGCTTGTTACATTTATTGTAAACCATGTTTATATCAGTTTTCTAATTTAAATGTTAGTATTTGAACACTTTAAGAAAATTTCAAATAACATGTCATGACAAAATTTGTACTTTTTATTTGTTTTACAAGACTATTCTTCCAATAAAATAGAAACTGCTAGCTGATGTAAAAATGAAAAAGAAAATCTTCTTGAAATACCTCTTTTGGCTCTTTTTTTGTTTGTTTGTTTCACGCTTATAATCCCGTGGCTTTTTAAAAGTGAAAATGATAAATTACTATCAGTCTATGACAGCTTTTTGATGTGTCCCCTTGTACATGAGAAACTAAGTTGAGACCACCTGAACTCATTTCTCTTGGGATTTTGAACAACTATAAAAAATGGTTTTGTTTTGGACTTGCAAGGGCTCAGAAATGAAAATGCCATTATGTCGAGGACAGCACATCAATCTAATTTTCTACCTGGATCCCCAATTTCATCCTTTCCCAGTTGAGAATGTTGTGCAATATGCAAGACTATATCAGTCTTACTTCATTCTTCAGTAATACTTTCTAAGTGTCTGTTTTATATTTGTATTATCAAGCTGGAATATAGAGTTTTTCTAACTTAGATTGCCATTAATGAAAGCTGTGAATACTCTCTGGGGATTTGTAGTATATGTGTGCTGTGTTTTTTGGGTACAGTTGATATACCAGCAAAGATTATACCAAAGTACATGCTTCAAAAGGCAAATGAGTAGATGGGAAAAAGCTGTTATTATGAATCACTTTAAAAAACAACAAAGGAATGTCTTTAATTTTGTAGCAGTTTTCTGCAGAGCTGAAACACAAAAAATATTCTTGGTGTTTTTATTTCAATTATATCATTGTGGTGAAAAGGGAAAATATCGATACTATAAACTCACACATCATTCTATTGCCCTGAAAAAGAAAATTCAAGAAAAATAAGAATTAAATTAAACATGAATTAAAATTCTGAGAAATTAGCAGATATAATTCTTAGTGAAAAAGCAAATCTCAGATTTGTCAAGCGGTATACCATGATCTCTTCCAGTTTATTTAAACATTTCTTAAATGTTTATTATGCATGTACATATATGTTTGTCTGGATATATTTGTCTAAATATATGCAATACATGTGACCAGATTAAATATATACACACACACACACACACACACACACAAATGGATCAAAATGTGCATTAGTCTGATGGTCTGATAGTTTTTCTCTGCTTGATTAAATGTCTATGCTCCAGATAAAGGTTCTGTTTAATCTGGAAAGATTAAAAGCCTTTGGGGATACATGCACAATTCTGTGGTTTTGCATGCATGTGTGTGTGTGTTTGTGTGTGTTATTTGTGTAGAATATATATGATGTATATCAGTTTCTCATAAAGTATATTAAGTCAACAACAACAAAAAAAAGCTAAGAGCCACTAATCTCTAAAGTAATTTTGTTATTCTGGAGTCATCCCTATTCAAATTGCTCAGCTCTCCTTTCTAGAATATGGTTGTAAGGAGAAAAGAGCTCATTTAAATTTGCTGCAGGATGAATAACCAATTTAGAGAACTGTTCCTAGGAAGTAGAAGGCAAGGATCCCCGGAATCTCAGGTTTTTAAATTAATCATAGTCCCTTTAGAAAACAGCACTCAACTTCTATTTTCAAATGTCTTTATTGAAATAACTATTTACAGTGTTGTGGGTGGATTAAGTTTTCATAGGTTTCAAGGCACATGGGGGATGGTAACAGCCAGAAACCATTACCGACACTGAATCCCATTGAGAACTTGTGTATCTGATAGAAGTTATAGCTCTGGAAGCATGCTGCTACTTTCAGAACCACACGGATTCAGAGCAGTAAGAGGATGAGTAACCTGAACTCTATCTTTCCTTTCCTTTGTCTTCCTAGATACCTTCATTTGTTGAAGCCAACCAGAAGCCAGAAGCAAGAGAGTGGGGTTTCTGCAATCTCTACAGCATTAAGTCTCTCAGGGCTCAGAACAAATAGGGAAGGATAGAAAAGATGAGGAAGGGGTGGTCAAAAGGAAAATAATTATCACAAGGGTACTTTTAAAAAGAATCAATTGATGACTAAAGACATTAGTGACTAAGACATGTTGGTGATGAAAGGAAGATGAGGTCAAGTACATTTTGAAGGGATCCTAAAGTTAGGTGCTGGTCATGAAGAATGGTCAGAGTAGATGTATAGAGGAAGGCTATAAGCCAGGAGCTATAACTGAGGGATAAATGGTCATTAATGAAGGATAGCAGTTATTTCACCTCTTGCATCAAAATTATATGTGGTAAAAGGAGTAAATATCTTCTTCTCTTTGTTGCTGGGTAATGCAACATCAAGGAACAGACCCATATCAGTTAAAACACAGTTATGTCTTTTAATAGTCTTGGAATGTTTCAGTCACTAAGGGAGCATTCAGGATAATACAGCTGGAAAATTGTGATGGAGTTAAAAGTTGGCTAGTTTTCTCAGGTTAATGACAGTACTAAGACATAATTATCAGGGACACTTGTACTTTAATTAATCCTTAAAGTAAACAGAAATACAATGATGGGATTGATCCTGGTGGAGATGTAGAACATAGGTTTCCCTCAATAGTCTGTTCAAACCACATCAAAAGTTCATCTGCTATGAAAGGCCTTGTATTTCATTCTTAGTGCCATGGGGATCTTTTGGAAATAGGCTTTTAGGGATTCCATGTTATAGAAGCCAAACCTGAAGATTACTATGAAGATTCACATAGGAATCATTTGTTTAAAGATTATGGAGGACCTGAAATTCAAGGGTAAGATAATTACTTTAATTATAATTTTATGGGTGGGATTATATATATGGATGTGAAGATGACTTGGTCTCTAAAACAGAACTCAGACAATAGCTATCTGGTGACTTTGAATAAGACATTAAATGTTTAATGGTCAATTCATCTTTAAAATTGACATCCCTATTGCTTAGAGACATAAAATAATATGATTTTTTTTGTCTATCTCTACCATTATTAGGAATTGCTGGGTGTTCAACACAGTTGTTTCTCTGTTTACAACATTTTTCTTTCTGATGGGGACAGATGATTGTGCAGTCATAACCAACTGAAATTTTAGAAGCAACACACACACAGAGGGTGTTAAGAGAGTGAGTGTCCTGTGCCAGCACTCTCACTGTGACACTTGTAGGCTGTCGATGGCCATGCTACACAAGGAGCAAAATTACTTGTTCCAAAAAAGCAGAGAGAATGATGAAGCATACACATTGAAAGAAACAAAGGCGGAGAGAGAGGACTTCATTTATTCACCATTTGCCTCCAATCTCTAGTACTGCTCCTGAGACCTAGCAAGACTCGTAGCCTTTAGTTTTGTGAGATAACCCAATATTCTTCCATTAAATTCCCCTTTTCTGTAACATGAACTCCCCAAAAGCTTATTTCCAAAATATTCCTAATATACTTAGAATGAAGTACAAGTCCTTTCATGGCCAATAAATCCGGACAGTATTTGGCCTCATCTCCTGCCAGTCTCCTCTCCACACTCTATGATAGGACAGACCTTCTCTGCTCCTCAGACTCTAAAAATTTGTTTCTGCCCTAGGGATTCTACACTTGTTTTTCCCTCTGTCTAGATTGGTCTGCTTCCAATCATTTTCCTGGCTGTCTCTTCTAGATACATTAACTTGAATGTCACTAGCACTAGCTTAGAAGAACTTCCCTTCATCAATCCTGTAAAGTAGCCTTCACATTATCTTTCTCCATCACATCATTTTCCACATTTTAAAGTTAGAATTGGAGCTTCATAAAACTAGAGAATTTTTCATGTTTTATACTTTACCATAACCATGGGACTTTGAGCAATGATGAGACCATAGCAAGTATCAAATAATTATTCAATGAATAAATGAATGAATGAGTAATAAAAAGTAAGATATAGATTTTTAAATACATATTTTAACAAGAAAATTAAGTGATCATGATTATTTTAATAAATTAGAAAAGCTATAGTGTTTAAATTCTTTTATAGTATAGAGAAATTGAAGTCAGATTGATTAAAATATATTGCAATAGCTGAGGCCTCAGGTGATGTTGATCTTAAGTGGAGTAAATCTATAAGGCAGGAAAAAAAGTAATAGACATCATACACTTCCAAGAAAGAGATTACCAAACATGAAAGAATACTAATTTTGTTTATGTACTGTTAAAAAATTTTAAAAGTAATAAGTTTAAACATTACTAATAGATGAGAATTTGTAATTTTAATCTAATCCTTTGCTTTATATGCTCTTTTTTGGTTGGTTGTTTTTTTAGGAGGTACCAGGGATCGAACCTGGGACCTCGTATATGGGAAGCAGGTGTTCAACCACTTGAGCTTCATCTTCTCCCCTATGCTCTTTTTAAATATCATATTATATATTCTTGATTTCAGCTGGTAAGAAGAAGAGGAAAGCATATTATGTGTATATTAA
>PVKH010006203.1:0-21308 GCA_004027955.1 Chaetophractus vellerosus
AGTCACATCTGAGCAGCTCTCAGGTACCATGATATCCCACCTTCCCATCTAAGATTCCCCTCAAGCCCCTGCCAAGGTTAAACACCAAATCAATTCATGAATCTGCGTGTCTAGGTTCCCTCTCATAGCCTATACTGACTCACTCTCCATTTCTGCATCCCTGGGACAAAACGCCAAACTCACCTCCTCCTTGAAGGGTGACTTCAGGAACCATATTATCTGTTGGCACCAGCCAAGTTAAGGGAAGAGCCTTCCTTTCTTGATGCAGGTGGGCAGTAGTAACACAGTTGGATCAAAGAGATACAGGATCCTCAGTTACTTCTCAGTCTTGGACACTAGCCTGGATCAATATTGACAATCCAAAACATCTAGGCAGACAAAAGACGAGGTGAATTATACTGCAGGGCAGATTTTTATAAGTATTTGTAATCCACAGTGACATAGGTGGAGGAGAAGTGAAACAAACTCTTCCCCAGCTGATCTGCCCTGTCCCCAATTTCCTTTCCATTAGCTTGGCAACCAAGACAGAAGTCATGCCACCCTAAACCCTGGCTTGCTAGTTTAAGCATTTTCAGACATTTTTAAAATTCAAAATAGTTGTAGTCAGCACCTACCATGTGCTACTTGAAATCCATACTTGTTTACAGAAAGATTGTTCAGAGGACACTCTTCCCTTGAACAGATCCTTCATGACACAAATAGGCTAATACATGGACACTGCTGTTGTCATCTCTCAGCCACCCAAATCTGATGTTCAAATTTCATAGCAAAGCACTCATCTATCTGCATATTATTATCATGCTTATCATTCTCACCAATATCATTAAACATTTTTGAGCAACCTACAAATGCAGGACTTGGAGCTGCAGAAACAAAATGGAAAGGACATTGCCAGAAAACTCACTGGCTAACCACAGTGTGAACTTGTACTAACATGCATCCATGCTGTGTACACACACACACACACACACACACACATAAATGCTGAATTTCACTAGGTTTTCACAATACTTAACTCTTATTTCCTTCATGCACTTTTGTCAGAGTCAAATATTAATTTTTGCACTGATGAGGTTTGGAGAGGCTGTGCTTGATTTCTGTATAATCTTCAATACAGGCCTCCACAGTTCTCTAATGACTCATACTCAGAGAAGCTTTCCTTACTTGGGACAAATCGGGACCTCCTATTCAGTTTAGCCTCTACCGTCTGGGGTTGGTAATTCCATCAGTAAGCTAGTTGCAATGTCTATAGAAATAGGCTCTTCACAGAGTCTGACCAGGCCCCATGCCAGGGCTTTCCAATTGGCAGGGTGAGATTTTATTTTATTTTATTTTTTAATTTCTCCCCCTATTGTTTAGCACTTGCTGTCTGCTTGTCTTCTTTTTAGGAAGCACAGGAACCGAACCCTGGGCCTCCCATGTGGGAGGGAGGCATCTAATTGCTTGAGCCACCCCTGCACCCTGTTTGTTGTGCCTCATTGTGTTTCCTCGCTGTGCCTCTTGGTTACATCAGATGATCTTGTTGCATCATCTTGCTGCATCAGCTCGCTGTGCCAGCCTGTCACACCACCAGCTCACTGTCTTGCTCTTCTTCTTTAGAAGGCACCAGAAACCAAACCCAGGACCTCCCATGTGGTAGGCGGCAGCCCAGCTGCTTGAGCCATATCCGCTTCTCAAGGCCAGATTTTTGATGTGAAATTCATGATTCAGGGGAAAAAAAGGGGGGGGGGCGGCTGTAACCCAGTGGATAGGGCGCCGGTTCACCACATGGGGGCCCTGGGTTCGGTTCCCGGGACCTCTCCGAGAGGGCAGACCGCCTTGAGAGGGCAAGCCGTCATGGGCGGGGCAGAGCTGCCATGGGCAGGGCAAAAAGCCGCCACGGGCAGGGCAAAGCGGCCAAGGGAAGGGCAAGTCGCCCGCGAACGGAGCAGAGCCGCCCGTAAACGGGGCAGAGCCGCCCGCGTACAGGGCAGAGCCGCTCATGAACGGGGCAGAACCGGCCACGAGCGGGGCAAGCCACCTGCGCGGTGAGCTGACTCGGTGCATCGCCGCAATGTGGGGAGACAAAGCAGACATAGAAGAACACAAAAATGAACAAACAGCAAGAGCAAGCAGAAAGGGGGGGATATGTAACAACAACAACAAAAAAGGGTCTTTAGAAGAAGAAAAAATATATATATATATAAATTTTCCATTATTTTCCATTTTGTTCCTCACATTTTCCATCAATGCTCTCTTTCCATGTACAGATTTTTGAAAATTATACTATTGATTGCAATTTAATTTTCAGAATGACATTTTCATTGTTTTAAAATCAACATTATTGGTATTCATCAATATAGTGAAATTAATATAAAATAACATGCAACTCACACTTCCTGACTTAAAAGCATATTACAAAGCTACAGTAGTCAAAACAGCATGGTATTGACACAAAGATAGATATATTGACCAATGCAATTGAATTGAGAGTTCACAAATAGACCCTCGTACCCTGGCCAATCATTTTTTGACAAGGCAGTCAAGTTCACTCAATTGGGAAAGAACAGTCTCTTCAACAAATGGTGCTGGGACAACTGGATATCCACATTATGTATAAAAATTAACTCAAAATGGATCAAAGACCTAAATTTAAGAACCAGGACTATAAAACTCCTAGAATAAAACACAGGGAAGCATCTTCAGGACCTTGTGTTAGGCAATGGTTTCTTTGACTTTACACACAAAGCACAAGCAACGAAAGAAAAAATATATATATAAATGAGACCTTATCAAAATTAAAAACTTTTGTGCATCAAACTTCTTTATCATTAAAGTGTAAGACAACCTACTCAATGGGAGAAAATATTTAGAAATCACATATATGATAAGGGTTTAATATCCAGAATATATAAAGAAATTTTACAACTCAATAATAAAGACAACCCATTTAAAAAATGGGCAAAAGACTTGAATAGACATTTCTCTGAAGATGATATTGAAGGACATGCAAATCAAAACCAAATTGAGATATGATTTCACACCCATTAGAATGGCTGCTATTTTAAAAAACCAGAAAATTACAAGTGTTAGAGAGGAGGTGGAGAAACAGGAACACTCATTCATTGTTAGCGGGCATGTAAAATGTTACAGCACATGTGGAAGAGTTTGGCAGTTCCTCAGAAAGCTAAAGTATAGAATTACCATATGATCCCAACAACACCTCTACCAGGTATACTAGGTATATACCTAAAAGAATTGAAACTAGGACTCGAAGATATATTTACACACCAAGGTCCAAAGGTGGAAGCAACTCAAGTGTCTATCAACCAATGAGTGGATAAATAAAATGTGGTGTATACATACAATGGAATATTATTTAGAAGTAAAAAAGGAATGAAGTTCTGATACATGTAACAATATGGATGAACCTTGACAACATCATCATGTTGAATGAAATAAACCAGACAGGAAAGGACAAATATTGTATTATCTCAGTGATATGAAATTAGAATGGGGACTTAATGCCTAAATTGTAGAGTTTCTATTTGGGTTGACTGAAAATTTGGGTAATAGATGGTGATGATGGTAGCAAAACACTGTGAATGTAATTAACAGCACTAAATTATATATGTGACGTGGTTAAAGGGGGAAATTTTAGGTTGTAAATAAGTTACTAGAATAAAATTTTTTTTAAAAGACCGTACAATACAAACAGTGAACCCAATTGTAAACTATGGACTAATAGTACAAGTATAAAAATGTTCTCTCATAACTTGCAACAAATGTACCATACTAATGCAAGGTGTTAATAATAGTGGGGGAAACGGATGTGGCTCAAGCAATTGGGCTCCTGTCTACTATATAGGAGGTCCAAGGTTCAATTCCCGGGGTCTCCTGGTGAAAGGCAAGCTGGCCTGCGTGGGGAGCTGTCTCGCATGGAGAGCTGGCCTGTGCAGAATGCTGGCCCATGTGGGAGTGCTGGCCTGCACGGAGTGCGGGCCTGCATGGAGAACCGGTGCAGCAAGATGATGCAACAAAAAGAGACATAGAGGAGAAGCAATAAGAGACATAGCAGACCAGGGAGCTGAGGTGGTGCAAGAGATTGAGCACCAATCTCCCACTCCAGAAGGTCCCAGGATCGGTTCCCAGTGCTGCCTAAAGAGAAGAAAAGCAGACACAGAAGAACACACAGAGAGCAGACAGCGAGTGCAAAAAAATAAAATAAAACTGGGGGTGGGGGGATAAATAAATAAACAAATCTTTAAAAAAATAATAGTGGTATATGGGGACTCTATTTTATGCAAGATTTTTCTGTGAACCTACAACTTCTGTAATAAAAATAAATAAAAATAAAAAAGATTCAGAATGATAGCTTTCTTGTGGAGAGGGAGAGGGAGGCACTGGTACATGTGGCATGCCTCCACAGGGCTACCCTTGACCTTCTGCTTGTCGGGGTGAAAGGATTGACTCATGATCTCGCTGACAAGGGACTTCCAGCATGTGAGACATCTTCTTCAGCATGTGACTAGGCATAGCAGTGCCATGGGGGATATGTCTTCCATGAGTCTTGGGCAGAGATAAAACTGTCCTGACTTTTTGAGCTTAGGAGCAAGAAATATGCTCACATTTTTAACACAAGGCTGTTGAGTGTGTGACTTGGAATTGTTATAGCGACTGAAAAAAAACTAGGAAGATCAATGAAAAATTCTGAGCTCCTGGGGCAACAGACTAAAAACATAGGCCCTAAGGTCTTTGGTAGGGGGGGTGTAGAATATTCATTAAGAACATATATATTAGCACTTTGTTTTTCCAGTTTCTACCCCCTTAACACATGTGTATATGCACGCAATGCATGCATGTGCATAATGTGCAGACACATACACACAATTTTCTGCCTTGAATCCAAGGAACCTCCCCTTTCCCACAGTGTTCTGTTTTCTTTTGAAGCCAGGTTCTAGTATTTGAGTTATGCTGACTTAAAATAATTAATTAAACAACTTTCCATCATTTTCTCTCACTAGACACTCTGAGCTTGTTTAAGAAGTATAACAATCTCTGGGGATGCAGCTGTGGCTCAATTGGTTGGGCTCCCGTTTACCATCTGGGAGGCCCCAGGTTCGATCTCCAGGCCTCCTGGTGAAGGAGCTCCTGCACAGCGTGGTGTGAGGTGAGCCCAGGGCCCACGTGGCGCTGAGCTGGTGCAGCAAGACAACACAATAGAGGAAGACAGGCAGACACAGAAAGGTGCACAGCAGATGGACAGAGCAAGCACAAGCAGCAAGGGGAGGATAAACAAATGTTAAAAAAAGAGAGAAGTATCTCTGTGTGTGCTCTGAGTATATATATGCATGTTTTATGCAAATATGGGCTCATATGGAAATGCATATTTGCTTCCTAATTTATTTACTTATTAGTACATAGACTGCTTTACAGTCTTACTAAATATCCTTTAAACATTGGGTTTTCAAAACTTTATCAAACGGATTCATCCCAATATACTTAAATATTCCCTTAATGGTGAATATGCAGACATTCACTCTAATGTAAAAAATAAATGTCTCTAATAACTAAAGACTTTTATCCTCTTTATCAATTAATTCATTTGACAAATATTTATTGAGCACATAACTAATAATTATGACAGTAAAATCACCATACACAAGAATGTCCCTGAAGAACTGGGACATATAGTCATTCTATGCATATGTATTAGTTTTTTCCTATTTATATAAAAATAGGTTGATTCAAACTTATTTTACTTACTATAAATGCACCTGTGACAGTTTGAAATTATATGACTCCCAAAAAGAGAAACAAGTTTGTAAACTAATCTGTTCCTCTGGGTGTGATACCCTTTGATTGCATTATTTTCATTTGAGGAGTCTGTGATTTGATTACTTGATTAGATCGATTTAGGGCAGGGTTTCATAACCTTTTTTGTTCACGGACCCCTTTGCCAGTTAGGTGAAAACCATGGACCCCTTCTCAGAATGTAGTAGCGGATAGTTTTATGACACTCAAAATAGGCATGTCTTTAAATTTTAGAATTATTCAAAATTACATTTTACAACTTTCCCATAATTTCAATGCCTGATAACCTAACACTATTCAACATCTGTTCAAATGATCATTCTTGGCAAACATTTAGAAATTTGAGTTTTCCCATGGTGTCATAAAACCATCTCCACCATCCTTACCAATCTTTTTGCAGGCAGTTATCCACTGCACTCAGAGCACGCTACATCAAAATAAAAATCACACTGGGAAGCGGATGTGGCTCAACCAGTTGGGGGAGGGGGATAAACTTTTTAAAATCTTTTTAAAAAATCATACTAAGTCCACACTATACACTGTGTATTGTTTAATAAATATATCACACTTGCACCAACACATCACAAGAATAATATTTTTTGTAATTTTCAGTTGAAGTTCACGGACCCCCGGAAATCTTTCCACAGACCCCTTGGGGGTTGTGGACCCCTGGTTAAGAACCCCTGCTTTAGGGCTTTTGGTTGGACTATGCCAGTGAGGCATTACACAGGTTGAGTCTCCACCCCATGGCTGGGTCTAATATAAACAGAAACACAGAGAGACTCACTCAGACAGACACAGGAAAAAGAAGCCGCTATGTTTGATCCTGCCTTGTAAGAGAGGGAATCACTTAAGCAGGAAGCCCCAAGAGGCTTGGCCCACAGAGGTGCTCAAGAGATGGTGAGCCTGAAGGGGAAGGCTGAAACCCCGGGAGAGATCTGCGACCATCTTGCTTCACTGCATGGCAACACACCAGGATCTAGCTGACTTTGGTGAGAAAGCATCTATGATGGTGTCTTGGTTTGGACTTTTCACGGCCTTGGAACTAAGCTTTTACCCCAAATAAATACTGTTTATAAAAACCAACAAATTTCTGGTACTTTGCATCAGCAGCCCTTTGGCAAACTAAAACAGCGCCCTTTGCATAGGATCAGTTGAGTTTTAACAAATGTATCTGGTTGTATAACCGCCACCACTGTCAAGATACAGGATATTTGCCTCACCCCAAAAAATGCCCTGGTGCCTCACTGTAATCAGTCACCTCCCCTGGCAACTGTCAATCTATCTGTTGCTATAGTTTTTCCCTTTTCTAGACTGTAATATAAATAGAATAGTACAGTATGGAGACTTTTGTATCTGGCTTCTTAACATAATGCTTTTGAGATTCATCCATCTTGTGGAAGATGTATTAATAGTTACATTTTTTGGCCCTGAACAGAATTCCATTGTATGGAATTTGTCTACTCATTCACACTGATGAGCATTTGGGTTGTTTATTAGTTTTCTAGGGCTGCCCTAACAAAGTATTACAAACCAGATGGTTTAAAACAACAGAAACTTATTCTTTCACAGTTTTAGAGGCCAGAAGTCCAAAATCAAGGTGTAGCAGGATCATTCTCTCTGAAACCTGTAGGAAAGAGTACTTGGTTGACTCTTCCTAGCTTCTGATGGTTTGCTGGCAATCCTTGGCATTCCCTTGCTTAAAGCTGCAGCACTTCAATCTCTGTCTCTGTTATCACATGGCTGTCTTCTCTCTTTGGCTATCTCTTCTCTTCTTCAAATAAGGACACCAGTCATATTGAATTAGTGGCACATCCTACTCCACTATAACCTCATCTTAATTTAATTCTATCTGCAATGACTGTATGTCCAAATAAGGTCACATTTTGAGGTACTGGGGGATAGGATTTCAACATATATTTTGGGGTGATACAATTCAGGCCATCACAGTCTATTTCTAGTTTTGGGCTATTATAAATAAAGCTGCTGTGAACAAACACATGCATGTCTTTTTGCAGACACGTGCCTTTATTACTCTAGGGTAAATATCTAGGAGTGGGATTTCTGGGTTATATGGTTAAGTATACATTTAACTTTATAAGAAACTGCCGGGGCCGGCTCGATAGCCCAGTGGATAGGGCACCGGCATACCACATGGGAGGCCCTGGGTTCGATTCCCGGGGACCTCTCCTAGTGGGCAGACTGCCTTGAGAATGGCAAGCCGCCATGGGCGGGCCAGAGCCGCCGTGGGCAGGGCAAAAAGCTGCCACGGACAGGGCAAAAGCCGCCACGGGCAGGGCAGATCACCCACGAATGGAGCGCAGCCTGCCACCCGCGAACTGAAAGCCAGCCGTGAACAGACGCAGAAGCCGCCCACAAGCAGGGAAAGCCGTGCCTGCGCAGTGACCACTCTCGGTGCGTCGCCGCAGCGGGGGGGAAGGGGAGATATGTAATAAAATAAATAAATAAATAAATAAATAAATAAAAAACTGCCATGGGAACCAGCTGTGGCTCAATTGGTTGGGCTCTGGTTTACCACATGGGAAGCCCTGGGTTCAGTTCCCAGGGCCTCCTGGAGAAGACAAACCGCCGCACGGTGAGCTGACTCAGTGGGATGACGCAACAAGGGGAGACAAGCAGACACAGAAAAATGCAAAGCAAATGAACACAGCAAGCACAAGCAACAAGGGGGGGATATATACATAAATAAAAATAAATCTTTAAAAAAAAAAAAGAAACTGCCAAACAGTTGTCCAAAATGGCTCTACCATTTTGCATTCCTACCAGCAATGTATGAGAATCCTAGTTGCCCTGTGTACTTGTCAACACTTGATATGGTCAAGTAGGTTTAGCCATTCTAGTGGTAGTAGTGATAGCTCATTGTGGTTTTAATTTGCAATTTAAATTTATCAGTGCCTTCATCTTCCTTTAGCAGGCTGTCAGTTCTTTTTAGTTCCCATCCTAAAGCCCAAGCCCACAGCACTTGCAGTCCATGGATATCTTTTATTATATTAGGTCTGAGTTTACCTGAACATATATTCTACTTCCCTTCTTTCTCTCTTCTCCATCTCTTTCTTTCTTCCCTTCCACTGTCCCTCTCTCTCCACCGTCTCACCTTTCTTTGTTGCCCTTGCTCCTTTATATAATAAATCTGTTCACTAATTCCTTATCCTTACTTCCCAAGTCTCTTGTAACATCTTCATTTATTTATTTCAACAAGTATTTATTGTTAGGCAATGTTGTAGGTGCTGAGGATATGGACACATCATTGCCCTCGAGAATACATTCTAATAAAGAGAAATAGACCAGGAATATAAATTATGTAGTATGCTAAAAGATGGTTAAGTGCTGTAGATACAAATATGGCAAGGGATGGGAATAAGGAGGGACGCAAGGGTTACAGCTTTAAGAAGTGTGGTTCAGTGCAAGCCCCACTAAGAAGATGATATTTGAGCAAAGATTTGAGAAGATGACCGAGCAAGCTGCACAGGACATTGAGGACCACTGTCAGGCTTCTGGCTTCAAGAAATCCTTCTCCTGGTATTTGTTACTGTTATTCTTTCTTATGCCTTTGGGAACATTACATTTATTTTAAATCTTGATATTTCATTCATTCTTATTTATGTTGTTGGAAAGTTTCCACTTGAGGCCTCTTTTCTCAAGTGTCTATTTACTTTTTTTTTACTTTTGCTACCATTCCCAGGGAAATTGCTTGTGTTACTCCTGCAAATTTAAGTGTGTATTGGGGGAAGGAGGGATGAGGGGTTGAGGTAGAGGGTAGATCTGCCCAGGAACAGAGTCCCAGGTTTTATTATGCAATAGATTCCACCCTCTTCTGTTGCCTTGTCCCAATTGGGTGACTGTAGGCTCCAACCCCAATCTCCTTTTATCTTTTTCTGAAATTAATTTTTACAAATCGTTTATCTTTTCTCTTGTAAATGTAGGGACTAGAGGGAAATAAGGAGAAAAGGAAAGACTGCTCAAATACAGCTGCCTATTCTTATGCAACAAATTCAAGATCAGCCTGAGCTGCCTTATTATTTTTAACTCTCAGTGGTGACTGGACATACAGCAATCCAGCTAGGGAAGTAAGAACGAAAAGAGCAAACTCAAAAGCTCTTTTGCAAAATATTCCTTCATGTGAAAACCTAGTCCTCTCTCTGCCCTGGATGCTGCTTTATCACATGCAAACTAGGTCTCTACTGCCCTGATTCTCCACTCCTGCCTGCCACCCCCTTCCCTCCTTTTTTGCATTATCCCCTTGGATCCATGCTTGCCCCTTTTCTGAGGTTGTTTCCTAGAGGAGTTGGGAGTGGGCTCCAGCAGTGCATACTGGTTTGCTGTTCTCCCCAGGGTTCTCCCATTTACTCTTCAGACCCCTGTAAAAGGTCTTTTTCCATTACCCCCTGAAAGGCTCTGGTCAATGGCAAGGACAATCTTCTTCTAACTGACCACTTCACAGGTACATTTTACTTTCTGTCGTACCTGCCTCCTCAGCAGCAGTGGAAAGTACTAGAAACTCCCTTCAAGAAAATGTCTTCCCCCTGAAGGTCCATGAGGAACCCTTGCCTGCCTTCAGGATATAACTGCCAATTGTTCCAACTCAGAGAAAAGGAAAATTCATCTTCAGTGAAGCAGTTCTGCCCAAAAGGGTAAAGAAAGAGTCCAGGGTTATGGTTCAATTCAGGGCTCTGGAGGAACATTTCTTTTGTGCCATCCTCAGAATATCCTACAATGCCAAAGTCTTAATGAGGTCCCATCAGAAGTGACAGGGAGTGGTAATGGTCAGGGCTTGTCAACAGTTCCAAGAGTTTATTTCATTCTTTTAACCTTTCTGTATTTAGGTCACTATCAGCAGTGGACATGTATTTATTTCATGATAATAGCAAGTTTTGACAAGACCATAGAGATGGGAAAAAAAATTAGGAGTTGCAAAAAAGTAGGTATAGGAGAGGGGTGCAAATATAAATGGACAGCATGAAGGAGATCCTTTGTGGTAATGGAATAGTTCTGTGTCTTGACTACAGTGGAAGTTACACAAACCCAGGCAAGGGATAAAATACACATGGATATATATGCACACACACACATACAAATGAATGCATGTGAATAATGTTGAAAACATCTAGTTAACAATATTGTACCAGTGTCAATTTCCTGGTTTTGATATTGTACTATAGTTACATTAGATGTCACCATTGTGGGAAGCTTGCTGAAGTGACCACGGGACTCTTTGAATTATTTTTGCAACTTCCTGTGAGTCTATTTCAAAATAAAAAGTTTAGAAAAATAAGTGTTATTCAGGAAAATAGAAAACTATAATCCAAAATTTGGGAAAACAACAAAAAGATAATTATCTGACTCTGGAATATCATGCTAGAATTTTTTAAAAATAATCCCATCTGACTTTATCAGGATTTGTAACTTTGTCTAACAAATAATTAGGGTCCAGATTTTTTAAACCTGTGAATTTACGTTAACGTGGAGAAAACAGATAAGTAGAGAAGATAATCCCAAAGGTTACAGTTTTATTAACCTATAGGCTATTAACCAGCTTTGTATCTAACTTAATCTTATTTCAAGATTTTTCTCCACTGCCTATATAAATCTCACTTCCTAATAACGTCATTGAATCAGCATTACTATTCTGCTTGCTCCTTCATTAAAGGTATAAATAAAATTTGGCATGTGCTCACTATCTATTTGTATGATAATCTTTTAATAATTTCAGTTATGCTTTAATAGTATTTGGAATTACCAGTCAGATGTACTCAACTCATGAGGAATCACTGGAATAGTCCATATATCAAAGAACAACAACTATACTTTTGAGATCCTAACCTTCATGATTCATGAAGTTTTTGTTGATATGTGGAACATGAGACTTATTTCCAGAGCATGTATATGTCAAAGCCTTATGGTCATGTACATGTCTGAAGCACACCTACCTTTATACCAAAACAATTCTATCCTGCTCACACAAACTGCCAGCTTAAAGATTTAGTGCTATATAAAAAGTAAAATATATGTAACTGGAAACTTCCTTCTTGGAAAGTCATTAAAATGTACCAAGGAAAACCTTCTGTGAAACATCGCTTTAAATAAGAGACAAATTTCACCTAATATTTCTAATCAAGGTGGAACCTGGAATAAATTGGAAATTGAAATTTGGTTCCCAAAAAGGGCTTTAAAAATTGGAAAGGAAGAATTAAAACTGTCTTTATGCCCATAAGACATGATGGAGTGCATAGAAAATCCAAAGTAATTTTTTTAAACTAGTAGAACGGGGGGCCGGCTCGATAGCCCAGTGGATAGGGCGCCGGCATACCACATGGGAGGCCCCGGGTTCGATGCCCGGGGACCTCTCCTAGCGGGCAGACCGCCTTGAGAATGGCAAGCCGCCGTGGGCGCGCTGGAGCCGCCGTGGGCAGGGCAAGAAGCTGCCACGGACATGGCAAGAGCCGCCACGGGCAGGGCAGGTCGCCCGCGGATGGAGCGCAGCCAGCCACCCACGAACTGGAAGCCGGCCGTGAACAGACGCAGAGACCGCCCACAAGCGGGGAAAGCCGCGCCTGCGCAGTGACCACTCTCGGCGCGTCGCCGCAGCGGGGGGAAGGGGAGATATGTAATAAAATAAATAAATCTTTAAAAAAAAAAAAATTAAAAAAATAAACTAGTAGAACGAATAAGTGAATGTTCAATGATGGAAAATGCAATTTCATCATTCAAAATTAATTAAAATCTATACTAGCAAAAAATAGGAAATAAAATTTCATAAAAGATATTATTTACAATAAATTTTTTTAAGTAACTAACCAGAAATATATTTAACAAACATAGTGTGAAAATGCTATATCAAAAAAACTCGCAATTTTGCTGAGGTGAATCAAAAGACTAAATAGGAGAAAGGTATCATGTTCACAGATATGAAGAATCAATATTAAGATGTTAATTAGGGAACCAGCTGTGGCTCAATTGGCAGGGCTCCAGTGTACCACATGGGAGGCCTCGGGTTCGGTTCCCGGGGCCTCCTCAAGCAGGCAGACCGCCTCGAGAAGGCAAGCCACCGTGGACAGGGCAACCCACCACGAGCAGGCAGGCCGCCGTGTGGTGAGCTGACTCGGCAGGTCGCCGCAGCGGGGGGAGACAAGGAGACACAGAAGAACGCAAAAATGAACACAGCAAGAACAAGCAGAAAGGGGGGGGATATATAATAAATTTTTTTTAAAATCTTAAAAAAAAAAGATGTTAATTATATCCAAATTGACATATAGATTCATCACAAATCCCAATCAAAACTCCAGTGGGTCTTTAGGCAGAAAATTAATGACCTTAATTTATATATATGCAAAGGACCTAGCAAAGCCCTGGTAGTCCTGAAACTTTCAGTAAAGCTATGGTCACTAAAACCATGTAGCTCTCATCCATCAGCCATATGGGACTGAAGTCCCTTCTCAATTAGAGGTGGAGTGGGCATCACCATCCCAGAATCCTCAGGAGTGGGGAATAAAATATGGACTAGAGTAGACTTACTGGTATTCTACTATAGACTTATTGTGATTCTAGCAATGGAAGAAATTATATCATTATGTGGAGACAGTAGCCACTGGAGGTGCTGAAGTCAGGGAGAGGGAAAAAGAGCTGTAATATGGGGGCATTTTCAGGACTTGGAATTGACCTGGATGGCACTGTGGTGACAGATACAGGCCATTAGGTATCCTACCACAGCCTACAGAATTGAGTGGGAGAGAGTATAAACTACAACATAAACTATAGTCCATGCTTTGTGGCAATGCTCCAAAATGTGTTCATCAATTGCAATAATGTACCACAGTAATGAAAGAAGTTGTTAATGTGGGGAAATGTAGGAGGTCTGGGGAGTGGGGCATAAGGGAATCCCTTATATTTTTTTATCTAACATTTCATGTAATCTAAATATCTTTTAAAAATAAATAAAAAATATATTTTTAAAGATGTAGTATCTGTATAAGGACAGACAAATAGATCAGTGGAACATAATAAAGATTTCAGAAATAAAATATACACTGTCATTTGATTTTCAACAAAGGTGCCAATGAAATTCAATTGGAAAAAATCTTTTCAATAAGTAGTAGTGGAGCAAGTGGATAATTATACAGGGACAGAAAAAGGAACCTTGACATCCTACCTTACACTATATATATAAAATTAATTCAAGGTGGATTATATACCCAAATGTGAGAGTCAGAACAACAAAGTTACTAAAAGAATCTCTGGAAGCAGATGAGGCTCAAGCAGTTGAGTAACTGCCTCCCCCATGGGAGGTCCTAGGTTCAGTTCCTGGTGCTTCCTAAAGAAGACAAACAAAGCAACGAGCAGACATCGAACAGACATTGAGCAAAAAATGAGCAATGAGAAAAAATGGGCAGACAAGCCAAACAAAAACAAATACAACGAGCAAGACAACAAGCAAACAACGAGCATACAATGAGCAAAAACAAATGAGCAGGGAGTAGATGTAGCACAAGCAGTTGAGTGCTTGCCTCCCACGTGGGCGGTCCCATGTTCAGTTCCTGGTGCCTCCTAATGAAACAAAAAAACCAATGAGCAGACAATGAGTGCAAACAATGAGCAAAAACAACGAACAAAGCAGACAAAGGAGCCATCTCAGGGGGTTGCAGTGGTGGAAGAATATCTCCATGATTTTGGAAAAAGATACCAAGGATTCAAGAAAAAAAATTGATAAATTAGACTTCATAAAATTTTTAAATGTTTGCTCATCAAAAGATACCAATAAGAAAGTGAAAGCCAAGCCACAAATTGTGGCAAAAGACAAAGGAATTTAAATTATATATTTTTGAGTGAAAGAATGGATGGCCCCTCAGCCTCCCCATTTCCCATCAGCATTTGCATGCTCTTTAGAAAAACATCATGGACACTACGCATTCCCTCAGAGGTAAGCACAGCCTAAAACAAATCCCAGGGTTCCAGTTTAAGGAGCTCTGGACTCACTGGACCATATAAAAGATTACAACAACAACTTCCTCAGGCCAATCTAGAGCCCACAACCACCCAGCCCAACTCCTGATAATGGAGGTAGGAAAGAGGTGCTAGGAGAGCAGATTTGCACAGTGCACACAAATATTATACCCTTCACTAAGTGACTCAGCTTATCTGTAAAACAGCCAGCAGAGACTTCAGCATAGCTGCGAGGCTAAGGAACCCTGGGGATGTCCACACCATGGCCACAACTCCTCTCCTTCTCCTCCTCCTCCTCACTTACTACACAGGTTCACAGAGATCTCAGAGAATGGCCTTTGGAGTGATCACTCTGTCTTCCTTCCTCAGACCTAACATGCATGTATCTGTTTTTTATTTTAGGAACAAGTTCACAGGCTGTGGCATATCAGGAGCCATCACTGTGTCCCCCAAAGGAGCAGTCACCCCCCACCTGTAGCTCCAATACTGGAACAGTCACCAACTGCCACTCTATCCAATTAGGCTTCAGCAGAAATCTGGAGAACTGATTTATGACACAAACTACAGACACTCATGGACCCAAGCCCAGTTCTCAGGCTCCATCCTTAAGGACAAAGCTGCCTTCACTCTATCGGGGCCCGGCCCAATGACAAGAATGAACACTACTGCTGGCTGCACTAGTTAGTAAGTTTGTTTATACAACTAGTATGACTAAGCAATTCTAAATCTATGTAATGTGCATTCTAGAATTAAGCCAATAAGAAAATACATTGCAGTTAATGGACAGATATAAAATATAATAAGCACATGCATGTATATAGTATGTGTGTATATATGCAGGTTTACATATATATTCCTATGTCTGTCAAATGAGGAGTTTCTTTCACAAGCACTGGATATAAATATTTGTATATAAAGATTATGTTAACATCATCAGAGGTGAATCCAGATATTAGAAGAGGGAAAGGGTGTTTCACAGCCTCTCTTGAGCATGTTGGCACTTTGAAACACAGGAAGTTCTAGGTATATCTAAGCCCTGAGACCAGGACACCTGACCTAGACTTCCAGTGAGATAGTTATTCAAATATCATAGTGCACTTTCCCTGTTGTAGCAGTTATCAGAATGTATTTGAGCTATTTGCCCAACTAGACATGGTTATATGCCCTAACCATTCCACAATGACCAGATAAGTAGATTGAATTATTGGTTCCAAATATTACTCCTACCTGTTTCCATGCTTTAGTCATGTAACTTTGTGGTTTCCTGTGAAAAAGTATGCCCCCCACCATGAACCCCTTGACCTTGGGCTTGGTCATGTACTTGCTTTAAGCAATGAGATATTACTGGAACTTATGCAAGCCAAAACTTAAAATGTTATTGTACCATTTGCTTCCCTTATCACCAAAAAAACTATCTCCTGTTTAATATCTGGTCCTTTACTCTGGGCTCCAAAATGAAACACTCATGTGAGCAATCAATGCTGATATTTGTGGTTATTTGTTATACCATATATGACCGATACATCCGACATAAAGAAAATCCTGGATATTGGTCTCTCTGTGAGCACATGCAGGCTCGTATGCTTGAATAGCAGGTCCAACTTGCTATTAATTGAATTTTACCAACCCAATTAAAAATGATGATTCATATTTGGTGAGTTTCTCTGGTTTCAAGAACAGTGGAAGAAAAAAAATAACAATAAAAAAGAGCAGTGGAAGAGTCCAGAACTAGGACAGTGTGAACTAAGTACCTGGGAGATCCTTCCTTTTATGCTGGCCTTGCAGCATCCTAACAGGCCAAAAAACTTGACAGTGACTTATTGGAGGTGATGGGAGCAATGTGAGTTTGGACTCTGGGTGATTCCATGTCTATATTTATCTCTGTCTGTCTATCTATCTATACATACATATATTTTTTACTGTTCCATATGTCCTTCCATTTTCAAAAATGAATTTGTACACTTGAATTAGAAATAAGTGCTATAGGGGCTGGCTGTATAGCCCAGTTGGTAGGGCACCGGTTTACCACATGGGAGACTCCCATGTACAAGGTCCCAAGGTTCAAACCCCGGTACCTCCTAAAAATAAAAAAAAAAAACAGGCAAGAAAAAAATTACAGGTGGCAATTGAGTTGTCATGGAAAATTCTGAAAGCAAAAGAAAGAAATGAATATTAATAATCCCCAAACATTGCATATGTTTTCTCTACTCTAATTCTACCATTTTTCTAAATGTTTGAGGAGCCCTCAGATTTGTTTTTGTTGTTGTTTCATTTTATTTTGTTTTCAAGTTTTACTTTATCATCACCTGTGAATCCTGTATCTTTAAATTTATTTTACCACAAAATATTAGGGTAAAATTAATAAGCATTTAATTTAAAACCCTTATACATGTCTGAGGACCAAACTTTCATCCATCCATCCATCCTTTCATAAATCAATTCATACAACCAATAAACATTTTATTGAGGGCACTTGTAAATAAAAACTATATTGGTGTTTTTTAAAAAAATTATATTGGGTTGGTCTAGGAGAGCTTAAATAACAAAGACAAATAAGAGGGGTCCCGTCTCTCAAGGAGATCTTTCAAGGATACTATACAAAGTATAAACTAATATGCTAATTATTAATACAGAAAATAAAGACAGATTTGTGAAAGCAACTATACTTTTCTGGGGAAATTGAAAAACAGTTCACCGAGATAGGACATGCACATGGGGTCTTAGAAAAGGAGTTGACAGGTGAAGAGGGAAGAATGCCACCCCGAAAAGAGGGGCTGGCGTGGACAAAGTGCTACTGATGCACACGGTGTTAAGAGGGAAATCAATGGTGGGGGACCACAGAGGAAAGATATGGGCCTAAGTGACTTATCTTAGATCAGGAATGAATTGCTTCCCTTTCTTAGTTGCTCCTATAAACACTCCCAGACCTTCCTTTTAAGTTAAAATAATGTTGAAAAGTAAGAGTGGGCATAAAATAACAAAAGAAATAAATGGGCGGAGCTGGTGTAGCTCAGTGGTTGAGTACCTGCTTCGCACATATGAAGTCCTGGGTTCAATCCCCAGTACCTCCTGAAAAAAAAAAAAAGAAATGGTCAATGTAAAAAAGTTTTAAACAAAAACAACCCATAATCACACCATTTGGAGATAGTCATTGGAAATATTTTGACAACATATACCCTCCATAATTCTGTGTATAATGTTCATTTTGCAAAACAGGGAGGGGAATGGGGGAAAGAGGAAGGAATGGTAGAAGTTCAGACTCTACAACATATTTTATAGTACATTTTTCCCATTTAGCAACACATCTCTCCATTCTTTCAAATATTCTTTACCTATTAAGATCATTACTTATTCATAGTATTGTAGGGTTTTATATGTTCTCTTTACTAGAAACTGCATGCTGTTGAACTTTTGTCTAATTCTTTTCCTATAGCACAGTCATTTCATTTGAAAGAGCTCTTAAACTGAAATTTGTGGCTCAAAAGACGTCTGCAATATTTTGTGTTGTGTTATTGCTAGGAATTAAATGCAAAGAATAGATAGATAGGTAGATAGATGATAGATAGATAGATAGATAGATAGATAGATGATAGATAGATAGATAGATAGATAGATAGATAGATAAACGGATAAATCCCAGATTTTAAGTCTCAAAGTAAACTCTTTTCTACTTCATACTTCAGTTGAAATCCCTCTAGTCACTCTCACCTGTGCCTCCAAAACTGGAGTGGTCACCAAATGTCACTATCCATACTGGTTCCAGCAGAAAGCTGGCCAAGTTCCAAGGACATTAATTTATGACACAAACAAAAGACACTTTTGGACCCTAGCCAGGTTCCCAGGCTCCCTCCTTGGTGGCAAAGCTACCCTTAGCCTTCAGGGGCCCAGTGTGAGGACAAGGTTGAGCACTAATGTTCACTGGCATTATCCTAGTGGTTTCCCCGGTGACAGACCCAGATGAGGATCGCAAACATAAACCTGCCCTGGCTGTGCCCACCAGTATTACCACCTGATTTGGAGATCAAATAGATAGACATTTCATTCTCAAGGCAGCCTAAATGTTATCCACTCATAGAGAAAAAAATATGACAGGAGGATGGCTAAAATGATTCAGTGAATGTTTTGGGGAAAAAAGTGGTCCAGGAAAAACAGAACCCAAATATTTTCCAATCCAAAGGGAACAAAAGAAGCTGTATTAGGTGAAGAGTTTGTGGTCAAACTACTACTGATGGTTAACAGCAAAGAAAAGAAGTTTCTTATTATATATAAGTAAAGTTTCCAAACAATTTAAGTTCACTGCATAAAATATGAATTTTTTTTTAAAGGAGTGTTTTCTCCTACCCTGGAAAATCAAAACTGGTCAAAAGTTCCTATTTTAGTCTTTTCTTCTTCACATATTTTTTCATAGTTCACATCATAATATATACAAAAATTTTTATCATGCTAATTTTACTTCATATTACTGCAGTCTGTCTTTTCAATACATTGTGTAAACATTCCATTTTTGAACTATAACATTTTTCCCATGAAACTTTGAATTTTCTTATATGCTAAACCTTTTGAATACATAAAACATATTCTGTGAATTTTTATTGGATATCTAAACACATTCTGTGAAAAAATATGACCATATTATTGCTTTTTTATTCATATTTTGAGATAATTTTCTGAAAGGTGTTTACTAGTTGATACTCCATTCAAAACACTCTCATTAGCCATCTACATTATTTATGGAATATTCACCAATAAGAAACCATTGTTTTAATTTCCATTTCTGTTTGCTATGGAGGTTGAGTATATTGCATTTATTTAATAACCAGCTATATTTCTTCTTTGTGAATTAGAAAGTTTATTTTCATTACTGAATTTTATAATAGTGCATTAGAGATTTTTCTTAGTGATCTCTAGAAACACAATAGATACATTTCCTTTAACTAGTCCCTCTCATAACTTCAGGTAATATTTTTGCCAGTTTATATGCCATAAAACATGAACATTTTATATTGTTAAAAAAAAACGCAAGTGCAGAAAATTGAGCATAATATTAAATCAGTTATCCTTTTAAAAAAGAAAAAAAGAAAAAGGAGAAAACTACCTGGAAACTAAAAAAGAACCTGAAAATGATTGTTATAACTTTTTATGGTTGAAGTATATGATTAAGGTAAATATGTTATATATTTTTAAAATGTAATGCTTTAAAACTAATGTAATTACTTCTAAAATAATCCCACCTCAAATATGCCAGTTTTAGCCACAGTGGCAACCCAGGCAGTGGAAAGTTGACACTATGATCATTAACTCAGTTTTATCAGCATTCCTTGTAGAACATCATAAAAATTTCTGATGTTTCAGTCTCCCTTTGGCAGCAGCCTCCAAGATGGCCACCAATGATTCCCTACCTCCTGGTATTCCCACCCCTTGTGTGGTCCACACCTACCTTATATCATGGTTGATCTGTGTGACCAATAGTATATGACAGAAGTGATGGTATTTCACCTCCAATGCTAGGTTATAAAAGGCATTGCAGCTTCTTTGCCTCTTTGGGATCACATGCTCTGGAGGAAGCCAGTTGATATGTCATGTGGATTATGTGACAAGAAACCGAGGCCTCCTACCAAGAGCCCCGTAAGTTTGGAAGCTCATCCTTCAGCCCAAGTCAAACCTTCAGGTGACTGTAGCCACAGCCAAAATTTTGATCAGAAACTCTTGAAAGAAACTCAGCCAGAACCACTCAGCTAAGTCAATCTCAAATTTCTGAACCTCAGGAACTGTGAGATTATAAATGTTTGTTGTTTTAAGCTGATAGATTTGAGGTAGTATTTTATATAGCAATAGATAATACAGATTTTGGTTCCCGGAAGGATGCTGTAACAAAGACCTAAAATATAACACATGTACCACACTAATGAAGGATGTGTTTAATGTGGGAAACTGTGGGAGTGAGTGGGCTTATGGGAATCCCTTATATTTTTTATGGAACATTTATGTAATCTAAAGATTCCTAAAAAATAAAAATTAGGGCTTTGATTCCACCACATCGGTAGGGTTTAACTCAGGTTGAGTCTCCGCCCCCTTGGTGGGCCAATATAAATGGACATTCATTCAAGAAGACACACAAGAAGAGATAGAGCACTCTTGTCTCGTTTGATCCCGCGGCCCCAGGGGAGAGATGAGCCAATCGCCTGATAGTTTGCAGCTGAAGAGAACAGAGCAGCTGAGCAGCTGAGAATGCCCAGAAAGAAACAAGCCTCATACCAGAGACTGATAAAGGAAGCTCTGGGAGACCAGGCAGAGATCGCCCGCCATCTTGCTTCATCACATGGCAGCTGACTTTGGTGAGAAAATACCTCTTATGATACCTTGAGTTGGACTTTCCACAGCCTTGGAACTGTAAGCTTTTACTCCAAATAAATACCCTTTATAAAAGCCAACAGATTTATGGTACTTTGCATTAGCAGCCCTTTAGCAAACTAAAACAAGGCCCCATTTGTGCTTGGGTACACAACACATATAAACACACAGACACTCCCCTTAAGAATTTTGTCATTTTCTTGACA
>PVKH010006204.1:0-21291 GCA_004027955.1 Chaetophractus vellerosus
CGGGGGGAAGGGGAGATATGTAATTAAAAAAATAAATAAATAAATAAATCTTAAAAAAAAAAAATCTCATACTATTTACAGATATCTCCTGCTATTCTGTTTCCTTAGAGAACCCTGACTAATTCAGCTTGGTACCAGGAGTGGTTCTTGAGGAACAGAATCTTAAACATGGGATGTTTGAAGTGGTGCTGGGAGTTTTGCAACTGGCTCTCTAGTCTAATCAGACACAAGGGTACTAATGACTCCCTTTCCAATAATGAAAAGGTCACTAACAGTCCATGACATGAGATAGCAATGGAAATACACAAAATATCATCACTAGATTCCCCTATTTCCACACTTATAAGAGGCAAGGATCTGGGTGAATGTTTTCAACACCTTAACAGAATTTTGTGGAGTCAGAAGGTACAATGATGTTGGCTGGCTCCTCCTATATACTCTGGATAGAGTTACAAACGAAAGAGATGAGCTAAAGGTTTCAAATTTGCAAATTAAATACTGCATGAATGATGTGAAAGTTTCAATGTGTGTTCTGAAAGAAAATCTTGTTTCCTGCAGCCACAGGCTTGACATATCTGTAAACCAGACTCAGACTCTCATTGTATGAGTAGCAGAATTACAAAGGAAACTAAAATCTCAACCTCACAGGGTGTCTGCAGTTAAAGTGAAGGCATTGATTGGAAAGGAATGGAACTGCAAGGATTGGATTAGAGACATATGGGATGATGATAATATTGGTGGGGACATTGGAACCCTAGGGATTAGGAATTCAACATATCTTTTTTTAATTATGTAAAACTTTAATTTTTATATCAATGTTACAAGTTACTCAGTTAACTTGTAATGTTGGTATAAAGTTATTTTTGCTCATTCCTCAATCTTGAGGGATTTGGGATGATATCCACTCTAACTGCTTCAGTCTGAGAAGGTACATAGATATTATGGGGTAGAGGAATTGATTTGTTTTGCTTGCAGTTGAAGATACTCCTTGCTTTTGGCATGGGGCTGGTTCATCATCATCATTTTGTTACTTGTCCAGGGCAAGCCTGAAGAAGTGGAGAGTAGGAGTTGACTGCATATCTTCTGGGTTTCAGGTCTCAATTGTCATATGAACAATCTGAAGATTTAAGTCTCTGAGAAATATACTTAACAGGTAAATTGAAAATTATAAGAGCAGAAGAATCATGAGTAGGGGAATTATAAATGAGTATAATTATGTTATATTGGGGAAATAGATTTACATATATTCCCAGATAGGGCTTGCCAAGGGTGTGTTGATTTCATGACTCCATGTGGCTTTCCTATGGTGTCTGGACATCCCTAGGGCCATCAGGAGCACTTTTGTTTGAAGCTTTGTTTACTGTGGCAGTTTGTGAAGTCTGGCTGAGACCTGCATAGTCATAACCTCTGGAATTACCTCCCAATTCATTTTCTCATCTCTTAGCCTTAAAAACTCTTTTTATTTTATATTTCCACCTTTTGGTCGAGGTCTTTCTCCAAATGCATTGCTGATTAATTCCTCAGTGCCAGGGAGGCTTATCCCTAGGAGTCATGTCCCACAGAAGGGGAATGGTAATGAGTTTATTTGAAGAGTTTGGCTTAGAGAAAGGCCACACTTGAGTAACAAGATGGTTTTCAGGACCTAACTCTTAGGCATTAATTATAATTAGGCTTAAATTTGTTATTACAGGAGTAAGGTTCATAAGTACAAGCACCAAGATCAAGGGCTTGGCTTATTTGTCTGTTTTCTTTTATTAGGCAAGGCTTATATATTCCAGGGCTTTTTGCCATCTTATTTGAGAAAGTACTAGGACTTCCTTAGGAGTGAAGTTTAATATTTTGTTAGCTACTATTTTGGCCTCTGTGGTAACAAGGATTCTTTTATATCCTGTAGAAATATATAGTCAGTAATGTTCAAGATGTTCAAAAGACCCTGTCAGGCTGCCTGACTGTGTCCCACCTTTCTCTTCTTACAAGGGTTATGTTAATTCACAGGTAGAACATAATTTATATACTCGCCTTGATTCTTGTGTAAAGTTCTTCATTTCTCTTTCTCTCACTTTCTGGAGATGAAACTTTGACCTGCACATATGTTCAGAGAAGCTTCAGAGTAAAACAGTATAACTGATAAGGAACTTTGGATGTTTCTGTGGCATTTATCAATTTTCTAAGAATAAAAAATGCAACATTCCCACAACCAGCCCCCATTTTTAACACTTACCACTGGTGTGATAACTTTGTAACAACGGATGCAGTAATGTTAAAATATTACCAACTATAGCCCGTATTTTGTTTAGGTGCATTTTCCCCATATACTACCCCACTATCATCACCTGTGCTAGTGACATACCTTTGTTACAGATCTTGAAAAACTTTCTCATATTTGTATTATTAACCACAATCCTTGGCCACCACAGAGTTCACTGTGTTATACAACCCCTTGTTTTATCCTCTAGCTTTCCTTATAACAATATATATGAACCAAAACTACCCCTTTCAACCACCTTCATGCACACACTTAAGCCCTGTTAATTACACTCACACTGCTGCACTACCATCACCTCTGTCCATTTCCAAAGCATTATAATAAATATAATTATGAATTCTGCATGGATTACACACTGGCTCCCCATTCTCTACTTCAATTCTATCCTATATCCTGTTAATCTATCTTCCAGACTCTACTTCCATGACTCTGTTCACAATCATTAATTCATATTAGTGTGTGGCTTATCTCACTCAACATAAGGTCCTCAAGTTTCAACCATGCTGTTGCACATGTCAGTACTTCATTTCCTCTTACAGGTGAATAATATTCAATTATATGTATATACCATGTTTAGTTTATTCATTCATCAGTTGATGGACTCAGGTTGCTTCCATCTTTTGGCAATTGTGAATAATGCTGCTGTGAATATTGGTGTGCATATATCTGTTCATGTCCCTTAGCTCCTTCCTGAGTAACCCCTAAACTGTCCTCCACTGTGGTTGCACCATTCTACTTTCCCACCAGCAGTAAATGTGTATTCCTTTTTCTCCGTATTCTTCCAACACTTGTAGTTTTCTGGTTTTTTTTTTTTTTTTTTGTAATCACAGCCATTTTAGTAGGCATGGAGTGATATCTCATTGTAGTTTTGATTTGCATTTCCCTAACAGCTAGTGATGCTGAACCTTTTTTCATGTGGTTTTTAGCCATTTGTATTTCCTCTTTGGAAAAATGTCTGTTCAAGTCTTTTACCCATTTTTAAATTGGGCTGCTTGTCTTGTATTGCTGAGTTGTACGATTGCTTTGTATTTGCTGGATATTAGGCTCTTATTGGATATGTGGTTTCCAGATAGTTTGTCCCATTGAGTGGATTGGCTTTTCACTTTCTTGCCAAAATCCTTTAAAACACAAAAGTTTTTAATTTTGAGGATGTCCCATTTATCTACTTTTTTTCTTTTTATTGCTCATGCTTTGGGTGTAAACTTTATGAAACCATTGACAACCACAAGGTCTTGAAGTTGCTTCCTTACATTTCCTAACAGGAGTTTTATGGTCTGGCTCTGATATTTAGGCCTTTGATTCCCCCTTGAGTTAATTTTTGTATAGGGTGTAGGATAAGGATCCTCTTTGATTCTTTTGGATATGGATATCTTTTGGGGGCTACCAAACAACCTGCAACATGGTTGTTGTTAGAATTCAGTTCTTTACAACTCTAGAGCCAGAGCCCTCAGCTACTCAAGGCCATCCACAGTTCCCTTCCACAGGACCCTGTCCACAGTGTGGAAGTTTGCTTGTTCAAGGCCAACAGGTGAGTCTCTCTGCTGCTTGGAGTCTCACTTCAAAGAAGGCCTGGGCCGTCTTTGAGAAGGCTAATATGATTAGATCACACCCTCCCAGGAGAATTTCTCCTTTGATGAACTCATCAAAAACTTCCTTAGAGACCTTAATTACATCTGTGAAATCCTTTCAACTTTGTCATATAACATAACCTAATCAGGGGAATGAAATCCCATGATAGCCACAAGTCTTGGCCCCACTCAAGAAGAGGGGATTATACAAGGTGGGTACATACCAAGGAGTGGACTTCTTGGGATCCATCTTAGAATCCTGCCTACCACAATTCAATTTTTTTTTTTTGAAGAAAGTGAATTTTATTTGCCTTAGTTTACAACTCCTTAAAATATTGAAAACTCCTGTTGCCTCCAGACCGATGCACCTAAGACCTCTATCCCCCAGGCTCCCCGAAAAGACCACTCTGGCAGGCTCCCATCCCCAATCAGCCATCCTCTGCTTCAGAGCCAGTGACTGCACACCTAAACCAACGCCATCTTGCCACAATTCAATATTATATTATATTGATGCATAGTGAGATTACATACTGTTCTGATAATTTCTCTGTGCCTCTTTTGTCTCATCGCTATAGAGATGATAATAATAGTTCTGTGTCATGTCATTACAAGTATTAAATGAGGTAATAATTATAAAATGTTTCCAATAGTTATTGTACATAGGGCTATATAAGCATTTGTTTAAAGTATTTACTTATGTATTTAAAAGAATCACTGGCACATAGTAAGCACTCAAGAACGTTAGCTATTATTTTAAAATTATATTAATATCTGAAATGTTATGTCAGCCACAAACAGTGACTTGTGTTTGATTTATGTCTTTTTGTAGTTGTGGTACAAAAGCTAAAAATGTATTATGCATTTACCTTCATATTACTACTGTGATTTATACAAATAAAGTATTCAAAATTAGTATCATATATATTTTAAATGTAATACTACTATCTCAACAACTACATGGTAATTAGGAATAGTGTGTTTGGAGAACTGATTAATTTCAGGTAATGATTTTCTAGTACACTAGAGACAGGGGGCAGTTTTCAGTATAATTAGAATTTGAATGCCAAGGTCATGATCAATAAGAGTTAAAAGACCATTTGTGAAGCTTTATTTATGGAATTTATACAGACAATCAGATTTTTCTTTTAAAAATGTCATACCTCATTGTTAAAATTATACCTGATGGGATTATTTGCTAATATCTCCATTAATTTAACTTAAATCAGGATTTTACAAGAAAAGGGGCCTAACTATAATTTTTCAAACAAAAGAAAAAGTATTTTAGTTTTAATTTGACACTTTTCCATTGAATTATTAAACAGCAAAATAGCATTCTAAATTTGTTTGAGATGTCAGTTCGATGACATCTATTGATTTTTGTATTATTGGACTGAATATTGTCATCATTATTTCTGTGTGGCATTCTTCATGCAGGATTTGAATTATGTAATGTGACACAAGAAGAAAGTTCTTTCCCTTTTCTTTGTGAAAAAATGTGTATGAGTTTTTTCAAGTGATATAAAATTTCATATTGTTATAGCAAGAATGTTTCTATCTCTCAAAATTTCTTAAATATGCAATATATATCATCATATAATATATTGCATAGTATATATATAGCTATTACATTAATCCCCCTTCATACATTTAGCTTTTAGTGATCACCTTCTACAAAGTACATTGCAAAGCATAATATGAGTGTTAAATATGATGAAAAAGATTAGAATTGCCAAGCAGTGTGGCATTCAGTAGGGTCTTAAATAGCATGCTAAGGAATGCAGACATTTTCCCTTAGGAAATGGGAAATCTTGACGTCTCCATATGGACACCAGATACCTTGGAATAATTTTCAATTCCTTCCTTTTCCTCACATGTTGTGTCCTCTAGTGAAAAATATTTGCTCTACCTTTGACATATAACTGAAATCTGAACCCATTTTACCACTGTCACTGTGACAACCCAAATACAGCACATTATCATCTTACCTGGATTGAATGGTCTCTCCACTGATTTCCTACTTCTGTACCTGCCTTCTTCCATCTATTCTCCATACAGGAGCCAGAGGAATCCTTTGAAAACATAAGTCAAATCACAAGCTCCCTTTCAAAAGTACTGAGGTACCCTCCAATGGCTTCCAATCTCACAGAAGAGTAAAAGACAAAGTGCTTATAATTGTCTACAAAGCTCTATGATCAGGCCACTGACCACATCTCTGATTTCATCTGTAACCCTTATTCCCCCACCCCTCCCTCCATTTCAACCACATAGGCCTTCTTGTGTCCTTGAACATGTGAAGCAACTGCCCATCTCAGTCAGACATTTCATTTGCTATTCTCTCTGCCAGGTATACTTCCTTTGGATCTCTCTTAAATTTCACCTTATTAGAGAAGGCTTCCCTGAACTCAGTCTATAAAATGGGACCCCATCAGTCAAGCCCTCTCTTCTCTTTTCTGTTTTATTCTTCTTCAAAGCCTTGCTCACTGATTGACATAAATGTCTTCATTTATTTACTGTTTGTCTTCCTCCTTTCCCTGGACCATTAACCCCGTGGAACAGATATTTGGTTTTGTTCCCTGATGTACCTCAGCACAAAGAGTAGTGCCCTGGCACTTAGAAGTGATTAATTTTTACTTGTTAAATACATTAATTTTGTTGAAACTTAAAGATATTGTGTGGCAATACAATTAGAATTATATTATAGTCACAGCCATTTTTTTGTTCACCCAAATAGACTGTTCTTTTAATGTTGTTTTCTGGTAGTCTTTCTGCAAGCTTCACATTTTGAAATCCTACTGGGATTTTTCAAGAGACTGACAAATGTATTTTTATCAATTCTTCTTCAACCTTCTTAAGCAAAACAAGTCATTATCTCTTCAGAGATACTGTAATTTCTTTTTTATTATTGTATAAATACTATGTACTTATATTATAAATTACAATACTTTATCTTCTAATATATACATTTTATATATATATATATAGAGAGAGAGAGAGAGAGAGTCATTATATTGGAGTTCTTCAACCCAGGGATTATGTTTTAATCAATACATAATATAGATCTGTATACATGTTGTAGCAGTTTGATATTATTTATGAATTCCAAAAAAGGGTTATCTTTGTAAAATGGTCTGTTCCTCTGAGTGTGATCTCCCTTGACTGTATTAGATTCAGATGAAATGTCTTTGATTAAAGTATATTAAGATTAGGGCTTTGATTAGATCATGTCAGTAGGGTGTAACTCAGTTTAAGTCCCTGCCCCCTTGGTATGCTATATAAAAGGACACTCACTCAAGGAGGCACACTAAAAAGATACACCTATTCTATTCTTCCCTCCTCCTCCCCTCAGGACCCATGGCAATCACCAAGCTTCACTCCTTGAAGAACAAGAGTTATAGTTATTTGTAGCAACATTGAGGGGTTGACATAACAGTCTGTCCTCCCCTATTAGGCACTGCCTATGCTCTTGAGACACTCCCGCCCCTCTTTTTGAGAATACAGCAGGACTCCCCAGGATGGGAGTCAACACCTTCCCATTCATTGTGTGGGCCTCCACACACTGATACAACATACTAGGACAGGATGAACACTCACAGAGGGGAGGGAGAGGGAAAATGGGTGTAATATGGGGGCATTTTCAGGACTTTGTAATTTCCTGAATGACATTGCAATGACAGATACAGGCCATTATATATCTTTTTTATTATTATTATATACCCCCCCCCCTTTTCTGCTTGTTCTTGCTGTGTTCATTTTTGTGTTCTTCTGTGTCTGCTTATCTCCCCGCCGTTGCAGTGACCTGCCGAGTCAGCTCACCACGCGGCAGCCTTGCCTGCTTGCGGGCAGCTTGCCTTCTCAAGGCGGTCTACCCGCTCAGGGAGGCCCTGGGAATCGAACCCGGGGCCTCCCATGTGGTAAACCGGTGCCCTACCAATTGAGCTACAGCCGGTCCCCCATGCCATTATATATCTTGTCATAACTTAGTGAAACTGTGTGGGAGAGAGTTTAAACTATAATATAAATATATATATACATATAATATATATAAATATAATATAAACTATAATCCACACTTAGTGGCAATGTTCCAATATGTGTTCATCAATTGTAACAAATGTACCACACTAATGAAGGATGTTAATGTGGGAAAGTGTGGGAGGGGTACGAGTGGGGCATATGGGAATCCCTTACATATTTTATGTAACCAGAAGCTGCATATTAGGAAGCAAACTGTGAAGTCTTGTCCTGGATGCAGTAGAAGGTTCTAGCCTGAGTTGTGTCTTCTTAGATATCCTGCAGATTATAGAATTCTCTAAAGCTGAAATGTGTTCTCAATGTCTCTTGATAGAAGATAGTGTCTAGAGATGTGGCTATGTTCAGCAGTGACAAGTACTCTGTTGAGAACCAGTTTAACTCTGAAGCAAGGAAAAAGAGGTTGAGATAATGGAGGAATGAGGCTAACCTTATATTTTTTTTCTGTCTACAAATTACCATGCTGGCTAAAAACAAGGGAGCAGGAAAGCAGTCATCTATGGCAAGAGGGAAAGTCTTCGCCACCCCGAACCCTTATGCAATGGAACAGTAGGGACATACATCTATCAGGATAAAGGGCATTGCATGCATAGTGAAAGTTCTAGAAACAACAAAACTATTTGTTGCCCCTATCAAAACTCTTTTTCAGAAAATTACTATACATAAGTTTATTCATTTTCTATTGCTGTCCTAAGAAATTATCACACACTTAGAATCTTAATACATCAAAAATTTATTATCCCATGGATACTGTAGGTCAGAAGTCTAAGTGAGCTTGTCTGAGTTCTCTGTGTAGGGTCTTAAAAGGTTGAAATTAAGATGTTGGCAAGACTGTTTTCCTTACTGGAAGAATTAAGTTCTGAGCCTATTCAGGCTGTTGGCCAGATTCAATTCCTTGCAGTTTTAAGACTGAGGTCTCCGTTTCCTTGCTGGTTGTCATCTAGGGGTTGGTCTTTTTTAGGTTTTAAAGACCTGTCTCTTATAGTAGCACTATAACTGGATTTTTATTTTCATTTCCATTTAGAAAAAAATTAAATAATATTGAATTTATTTGCATTCATATGATTACTGATATATTTGAATGCATTTTTATCGTTTCTTTTTACTCTTTAAAAAAACAAAACCTTCTTAGTGAAACTCAACAAACGCCCATGAAAGTGCTGAAAGATTTACAGCTCAGTGATTTATCACAAAATGAACACTCATAACCAACACTGAGGATGAGACAGAACATTGCCAGCACCTCAAAAGTCTCCTTTCAACCTGTCTCAATCACTGCCTCTTCTTCCCCCTGAGAATTAACAACTATTTCAACCATAAAGAAACATTTTCTTGCCTAAAAAAAAAAGAAAATAATTTTACCACCCTAACATGCATTCTACAAAACATTTCTTTGATTTTGTATGTTTTTTAAATTTATAAAACTATAATCATCCTCTAAGTATGGATACATTATTAACATGTGAAATCAAATTGGCATTCTTAGAATGAACCCAACTTGGGCCTTTTAATATAATACTGAATTCTTTTTGCTATTTTTTAAAAGACTTTTGCATATATGGCTATATGAACCATTGTCTTGTCATTTTTCTTTCTTGCAATGACATTGTCAGGTTGGGATTCAAGTTTATTCTAGCCTTACAAAATGAAATAGGGTTTTCCCCCTTATTTTCTATTCCCTTTTATTACTCTTTTTTAAGTGTTTTCAGGAACCATATGGACCTGGAAATTTCTCTGTGGGAAGTTATTAATTATATAATTTTTTTCTAAAATGATATAGGACCATTTAGATTTATATTTTTGTGTTTGTCAGTTGTAGAAAGTTGTATTTTATAGGAATCTTTCCATCTCATCTGAATTTTCAAATATATTGAGAAAAAGTTGCTTATAATACCTTCTTATTTTTTTAGAATCTATAAGATTTATAGTGGTGTCCTCTTTTTCTTTACTGGTATTAAAAATTTGTGCCTTTTCTCTTGATAAGTCCCTCCTCACCCTACATATTTGATAGCCTCTTCAAAAACCTTTCTTTTTTTCTTTTTGGTTTAGCTGTTTTGCCATTGTATGTTTCCTTCCATCTATTTTCTTTGAATTTGTTATTGTTTTTCTGTCATCTTATGATGGATGCATGAATCACTGATTTTTTTAGCCTTTATTATTTTCTAGTAATATATTTACAACTGTAAGTTTCTTTTAAAGAATAGCATCCTTCAAGTTGCAAGTTACTCAATAGTTCAAAATATTTTCTAATTTCTCTTTTGCTTTCTCCTTTCATCCATAGGTTATATTTAAGTAATTGGTTAATTTCCATTACTTATGGATCAAAGTTATCCTTTCTATTATTGGTTTTTAGCTTAATTCAGATGTTGTTGGAGACCATACTTTGAATGATAATGTGCTATGGCTAAATAAGATTTTATCATTGGAGGAAGATGACTGAAGGATAAACAGGAACTCTCTATACTATCTTTTTAACTTTTATTATTATTTTTTAACTAGAGAAGTTGTGGATTTACAGAACAATTGTGCATAAAATGCAGGATTCTCATGTACCATCCTATTATTAACTCTTTGCGTTGGTGTGGAATATTTGTTACAATTAATGACAGCACATTTTTATAATTGTACTATTAACTAGTGACCATGGTTAAATTTAGAATTCACTGTGTAGTGCAGTTCCATGGATTTTTTAAAAATTTTGATTCTATTTTCATATATACTACTTATACAGCCTGTAAACAATATATACAACCTAGAGGCTACTTGCATTCCTTCTCAGGCTTTCCTTTATGGTCCTGTCTTAGTAACAGCAAGATAAATTCCTCTCATTCTTTAAATCTCTCTGATTTCCCCTTCTGCTGCATCTATCTGACTCCAGCTCAAGAAAGTTCTCAGCTTTAAAGTTCTCAGCTTTTGATCTAATATGATTAGATTAGGTCAAATGATAATTCAAGATAATTTCCCTAATTTAAGGTCTATAATCTTATTTTCATTTGCAAAGTTCCCCTTGTCATGTAATATGTAACATATTCACAGTTTCCAGGGATTAGAACATGCACATTTTTGCAGAAAGGATGAGTAATGACTATACCATCATTATTATTAAAATGCAACTATAAATAACAATGTAAAATAAAAGAAGAAAAGGAATGCAAACAAAAGACAGGGAGAGTGAGAGAAGTTGCTAGCAGAATCATACAAGGAAACAGTGCAAAGATTCTGAAAAAAAAAAAAAAAGAGTAAGTTTTACATAGTCCAAAGAAGTTGCAGTCAATAATGATTTTCCTCTTAAAGAAAGAATAAAAAGCCTAAAGGAATAAAGAGGAGAAGACACACTAGTTGAAAGATGATCTCATTAGACAGTAAAATAAAATAAATAAAATAAAATAAAATAATAGGCTTGCCAGAGCTTAGCAACTAAATTAAATAATTTATTAAAATATTGCAAAGATGAAAGTTACATCTGAAACAAAAAACAAACAAACAAAAACCAAAAAGAGTAAAAACATGACTGAAAACACAAAAAGAAGTATCAGCAAGAGAACTAAACAAATTACTCAAAACAGCATAAAATGAAGAGAAAACTTTAAATATTAGAAAATTAAATGTATATAAATAAGATGAAAAGGTTAAATTTAGATAACACTAAATATTAGTGAGATCAGAAAAATGTAACTAATTTATTCAAAATACAATAGAAGAAAACTTTTTAAAAGATATCTGACGATAGATCAAGGAAAGACTAATTTCAGACTAGTTTACAAATGTTATAAACTTTGATATAGTAATTGAGTTGGGGTGAAGGGTAAGATGGAGAGAGGTTCAAGAGGGTAAATATAAAATGTATTTGTGCTAATTTCCTTATCTCATCTCTCATAGCTGGTCATCAAGTCCTAAAAATAATGACTTTAAACTTAATATTTTTTTATAATCTTTCCCCCCAAACATAAGAGTTGAAAATAATCTCTATAGAGGTTAACACAAACAAAAACTTGTATTTGAATTGCAGCATGTTTCTTAGTGTTGATTTAGTTTATTTTTATTCAGTTTTTTCAGGTAAAATGTAATTTGCGCATTTAATTGTGTAAGATGTATCTGGTATCTAAGTATATAGCCATCTTCAATTGATCTATCTGGTTATCCTTCTATCTAAATATGTGCAGAGAGTCACTGAAAACATATTTACAGTAAGCTCTGGTTGATGGGATTTGGGATGCATGTATTATTTTTCATGTCATTTATTGTATATTTGACTTAAATTGTGGTCATGCATAAATTAGTTTACAAATAAATTGTAATAAAAATTGTGTTCTTAAGGTGACATCCAGCTTTCTATTTTATGCCTTAACCTCTGCAATATTGCAGAAGCAATACATTCTGTTCAGGGTCCAACAAAGTTCCTTAGTGTCTTCCAAAGTTTATATTCTTTGGTCACTGGACACTGTATTTGAATGAATCTGAGACTGTAGGTTCTAATCCTGCTTCTGGACTAGACCAGACCCTGTAATGAGAACTTTCTCCTAAATAGATTCACTGACTAGTGCTTGGAGAGTTGGTGAGAATAGACAGTTTTGTCTAGACTGAAGGAAACCCCACAGGGGTCTCTCTGAGTTCTCACCCAGTATAGCTGAATTGGAGTCTACACTGGGATGGTCAGAGAAAGCAGGAGGAAGGACAGGAGATGGGAGCGTCTCAAATCTTTTTATGGATTCTAACAGGGGAATATTGAAGTAGTTGCCATCACAATGATAATGGTGAGCCTAGTTTTGAATTAACCGTAAACAAGGGTAAGTTCAGTTTAGAATAACCATCTTACAATATATTGAAATGTCTAGAGTGATCTAGAACTACTTCGGTTTCCCCATGGTCCCCTGATGTCTGTGCCTGGTGAAACTGGGGGCTTCACTTCCTCTAATACCTCCTCACCATGGTGGGTGGCACCCTATTCTAACCCATGCCTTTCACTGTATTATTTGTGGGTTTTACTGTACCTCAAAAGAAAGTATATCTTGCTTTTAGGTAATCAAATTTTCTAAGTAGTAGAAGTTTGGAGACTTAGGAGTAAAACTCTAAATAATTAAAATGACCTCTTACAGAGATAATGATTCAGTGGACATCACTTGCAGAAACTGTTTTGTAAAGGACAATAACCATGGAAAGCCATGGGATCTTAATTCATTTTTATGTCTATCATGTGGAAAAATGAGTGTTATTGTAATTCTCATCTTTATTCATATTATATAACCACCACAATTTGTCTCTGCAAGCGTTTTTTCTTGGAAGGCTGCAAATAAAAATTATAGAGGTACTGCATGTCACAATGACAGAGCAATTACAATACTAATTTAATCAGCACCTACTAATCAGTTTAAACAATATTTTCATTTCTTCAAGTTTCCAACCACCAAATCCCTTCTGTTATCAAAACCACATACTTTATTAAATAATCTTATTCCCAAGATGTCATTAACTTTCAAATGTGTATCATATTTATGTATATCTCAAAATGGCATTTTGTCATGCTACCATTTCATCTTCTTATAACGAACCCTAATTGAGATGGTTAAATCATTTAAAATGCATAGTAAAAAGATCTCTAACACACATTTTGAACAAAAGAAAATCCGTCAGAACCAAATGCATATAAATGGTTTTTTTCTTGTAATTTTTCATACAGTGACACACAACAAAGAAGCTTTGTTAAGTGGAGAGAATGATACAGGTCATCAAAATAGAACACAAGTCAGAGACATGAATCTGTGTCAGACTTCAGCCACTTGCATGGCACTTCACCTCTCTAAGCTCACCTTTCGCATCTATATAATGGAAGGGTTGAATCATGTTAGGTGAGTTCCAAGATTTCTTCCAGTCCTAAAATTCTGTGATTTTCTATCTAATTCGTATTGTCAATAAAGAAGGATTCGATTCATTTTGTGGTATGGTTTCCTAATTTATCAGGTAATGACAATGGAGAATTATGTATAATGGAGAGTAATAGTGGGAGATCTGTTTCTTTGTCATAAAAATGTGAGTCTTTGGATAATTCATTTCACCTTTCAAGTCTCGATTTCCATTGTTATAAAATGAAACTCACAGTAGGTGATAACTACGAGTATATTCTTGGCCTTCATTTACTTCTGTTCATATAGCAGTCGTCCTCAGGGGCTCATATGCTCATATGTACTATCACTGTCACAGTCTCGTTCCAGGGAGTGCACAAGGCCACTGGATAAACACTTTGCATATTCCTGACCATCAATTTTATCACAAGTATCAGGGGTAGGATGAAGCATTATTTTTTAAATATTGGGGGGAAACAAGGCTATTTGGAAATATACACCAAAGAAATATTAATAATTAAGTTAAAAGACACAATATCAAATAATTCAGTTATTGTTTCTGTAGTTACTGGTTACTTGGATGAAAGAAGCCCTCCAGAATATTTGCCAAGTGATGTAAATTTTTCTGAATTTGGAACCTATAGTTATGTCTAACTATATATTTGCCACTTTCTACATAGGGTCCATTATATTTATATCCCTGTTATGTTTCTGAAATACGGTCATTTTATTTCCCAAGGAGCATAGCTTGGAGAGGAGTGCTTGCTACTATCTACTTCAAAGCAGCACTGGATTGTGGGATTTTGTTGTTTGTGTTTTTTAGTTAATGTCTTACAATCAAAGCATTAAAATGTATTTCATGCAGTTTTTAATTCAAGGGTAAGCATGAGCTAGCTGGCTCATTTTCTAACATTTACATTTATAATCAACTTTTGACACAGGTTTTATATATTGAATTATATTATTGTGCATTCTATCCAATCCAAATTGAAATAATGTATTAAACAATTGTAATCACAATACATAGTTATTTAGAAAATATTGAACTACTCAAATTTTATTAGCTCTTAAATTTGTAGGTGATCAGGGTTGGAGCTTGTGCTGTTGAAGCTAATTTAAAATTATTGAAACACTTCACATATTTTTAAAACCACTTCAGTGGGGGAAATGATAGTGTTCTGAAAATGGCAATAAGGGTGTAAAATTATCAGAGAGCTTAAGTGCTCCAGTGTGAAAGTGATCGAGGTTCTTTGCTTGCACCTCACAAAGCAATTGAAAATTACTGAAGTGCTTCAAGTGGTTCATGTTTCTAGAAGAGTTTTATTCTTTCCTCCAAAGAGTATTTTCAATTTTTGAATGCCTGAATAATTCCACAGTATTGAATATATACTTCTGGTCCTGATTATCAGTTTAGGTGTCAATGCAAATATTGAACTTCTGAGCGGAGTCTAGGCAAATATAAAGTGATTGGTGATCACTGGCTTCAAGTAGCCAAAATAAATCCATGAAGCCAAGCCTACATTTGAAAATCACAGCACAGAATTTAAGATGTTATTCAGAAAAATGAGGCTGGAATGGAGAGAGATTTTTTTTTGGGGGGGAGGGGGAAGGATGGTTAACAATAGTTTTGCTTTGTTTTGCCTTTGATTAATTTGGATATCAATTTAAAATTTTAGTCATAATACAATTTTCTTGTAGATAAGAACTGGAAATTAGAAATAAAGGAGCATTAAAATTCAGATACTTGATAACAACTTGGGATTCTAAAGCCATAAGATCCCACATCTGATCTTTATAATAACCAATGATTAATAACCAAATTCTATAAATCATTAATGCAGAATCATAGACTGATTTCAAATTTTTGTTTGTTTGTTTTGTCTTCTACTAGATTAGTCAATACTCAAACTATCCCATTTTACAGTCATCTATCTCATGCCTTAAACTGAAATAATCTGATCAATAGCCATTCCATACATCCTTTGAGCGCTACCATGTTTCTGGTACTATGCCGGCACAGCAGATGTTATTAATACAGATGGAATACCCTGAGTCTCAAAATGTTTGGCTTGCTGAAAGAGCATGATATTTGAAGGGAAAAAATCATTTTTCTCTGAAACTTTCTTCTTTCATTTCTTCTTTTTATATCCTTTATTACATCTGGATCAAATATACTTTATCTTAAATGTTGTACTTTATTTTAAATTTTTCTTTCTCATGAAATTTTGACATTTGGCTTTTCATTCATTCTCAGAAGGTGTGACAAATTCACAAAAAAGAAGCTTTACATGAAAATTTCGTGGCCTAAATGGAGTTGCCTTATTAAAAATTTGAGTTCCTAAAATTAGTTTGGGTAGTTTGGGATGCAAGTATACAAAATAAAACTATTTTGATTATATAAAGATTATATAATCAAATTTCTAATATATCTTATTATTATTTACATTCTAATGAACATTTGTTGGCCCCAAAATATATATAATATTCTAACTAAAGTTATCTATCAATGTGTTGTCAATCTATTTCCAACTTATTTTAAATGTCTTAATATTTCTTTATACAGAAATGTTATGCTGATCATTATTTTCAGAATTTTACTCTTACAACAATAAATATGGATTCACATTTCTATAGTTTGCCAGTATATCAGATAAATAAGATTTTCAATCCACATTATCTCAAACTGAATATTCAGCTATGATATTAAGATATGAAAAATAATAACTCTGACATATGAGTACCTTCTTTATAATACTGATTTTTTTTGTTCATAACTGTTTATATTAATGAAAATCATTTGGATAATTTACCAAATTATCCCAGGTAATTATCAGAACTGAATCTGCCAATATCCAACTTTTTGACCTTATCTTCCCAAAGCCTTAAAAAAAGTACTAATACCAAGACAACCAACTTGATATGGGATCAGGAGAAGAAGAGCAGTGCTTTTGAGTGGACAAAGTACTACCGCTGAAAGTCAGAATTTTATTCTACCTCTCACACCAGGATTGGGACAACAAGTGAATTACATGACCTACTTTGTTGTAGTAAAAATTGTTTAATAAATGATTTCTTACTGGAAATACTCTTGAAAAGTTTTATCCCCTTTTGGAAGAATAATTATTTTTCTGGTATAATGACTTTTACAGACCAGACTAATTAAGTAGGCTATAAGAAATGTGATATTTTGACATTACAGTGAATAATATGATATGCTGATTCATCTGGGGAAACAGAAATTCATTTTTATTTTGGGTAGCTAATATGGTTCAAATGTTTACCTAGGTAAAGGAAGATAAGCGATAAGCTCAGGAAAACACCTTTAAGACACAGTGAAGGCAAATGCTAAAGTACTTTATTTTATTTTATTTTTGTTTATTACATATCCCCCCCTTTCTGCTTTTCTTACTGTGTTCATTTTTGCATTCTTCTGTGTCTGCTTGTCTCCCCCCGCTGCGGCAACCCGCTGAGTCAGCTCACCACGCGGCAGCCTGCCTGCTTGCGGTGGCTTGCCCTGCCCTCGGTGGCTTTGCCCTGCCCGTGGCAGCTTGCCTTCTCAAGGCGGTCTGCCCGCTCAAGGAGACCCCGGGAACCTAACCCGGAGTCTCCTATGTGGTAAACCAGTACCCTACCAATTGGACTACAGCCAGCCCCTAAAGTACTTTAAAACACGTGAAAATCTCCCTGCATACACACACACACACACACACACACACACACACACACACACACACAAAGCATTTTGGATTCATTCAAACATGGCCTGCTTTTCAGATTTGTTCTTTATGAGATACCCTGACCAGCAACTGTTGTGTCAAATACCTTCAGTGAGCATGCCTTTACCTGAAACTTGAATGTTTAAGTATCATTTTATACTGATGCCAACATACATTTATTGAATGACAAATGCTAAACCTGACAAAAAATTTCCGGGAAATACACCAAAAATACAAACTGAGGTTTAAATTGTACACATATAGCACATATAGAATATTATCTTAATGATTTAAAAACATATTTAGAGGAAAATACTAGCAGAAATCTTACTTTTCAGGTTGATGGGGTTTTTTATGTGTTTTTAAATTTTTTCTCATAATTTTCTGTGTTAAAATCATACACATAATGTTATCTTTAAAATATGTTGAAAGCCTATAGCAAGTTCTAGAAAATTGAATTTATGCTGCCACAAAGTCATTAATTAAAACTCTCTTTTTATAAGGATGATCAACTAGTTTCATTTCACCTAATAGCATTAAGACCTGGTCACTTAATTTCAAATAAAATCTCGTGGGAAGTTTTGTCAACAGTTTTGTGAAAATCAAGATATTCTATACCTCCATCAGTTGGCTTGTGGACCGACAAGAATAGCCACATCATTTAGTAAATGTTAGGTTTAAAAATAATTTTATTGATTTTTTTTTATTTGTAGATAAGAGAAATACTTCATGCAGTTGCCTTAATTCCCTTACTTAACTCAAAGAATAATTTTGAGAACCATGCATTTCCAGGTGTTATGTTCTAGAGCTGGGAGAAGAAAAGGAGATTCTGGTCTCCAGGAACTCAGTCTTTGGGGAGCAGGGTATAGACAAATGCAAATAAGCTCTCTGTGTGTGTGCACATAGTGTCTACTTATAGATATCTCACGGCTAGACATACATGCACATGTTAACACATACACACTATGTATGTAGTTATGTTAAAACATGTTGTGATGAAAATGTAGTACCTTAATGGACACAGAAACTTATTCCCTGCATGTTCATTTAAGAGATAAAAAATACACTCTAGGAAAGGTACATTTGTGTTTGCCAGGACTTATCAAATAATTCAATACACAATTCGTTTATAATCGGGAGCCCCAAACTTTGTGAAATAAAGCTGAAAATTTGAAACCTACCTGCACTTCTGACCTATCTGCCTGTGCTCTCCTGTTAGACCTTTGTTGGGGAAGAGAAACTAAAGACTGTTGTCTCCAAATCCCAGATGTGAAAGAGAGATTGCATTGGAGCATGAGCACTGACACTTCATAATCCATGTGCCAGTGAACATTTTAGTTTATTCGACTTTCTTCATATGTGCCCTAAAGATTTATTTAAAGGAACAAGTGAGACAACTAAATGAGAGGAAATAAATCAATTGTCATGGTGTCTGATCCCTATCAATACATTTGTAAATAAATGTGTGCGATTGTGTGTGTGTTTGGTGTTAGTGTATACATACATGCATATATGATTTTTTTTTTTACCAGGAGGTCCCGGGCATCAAACCCAGGCCCCTCCATATGGGAGGTGGACACCCAACCATTTGAGCCACATCTGTTCCCCCAAAAATATTGAGGTACAAAAACTTAAGTAAAATGTCTCATGGTCCCACAGCTAAAATATAATTGAGACTGGGTGAATCCAAAGTCAATACAGTTTCCACAACAATTTGAAACTACTCCAAATCCTAAGTACTAGAGTCATCACTACTCTTCCTTGACTCCATCAGATGTAAAGAGTACTGAACACCTACTGTATGCCAGGCTCTGTTCTGAGCACTTTAAATAGGATTTACTCCTTTGCAATCAACATTTAATTTTGAATTTGAATTGTATGTCAAAAATTTTATTCTATAGTTAAAACTTTTAATGATTTTTGGCATAAAAATAATCAAGATTTTTTACGTAGGTTCCAAAGTAATGATGTATAGGAACTTTCCTACAATCATTAACATGAAAATATGTGCAATTCCCTACAAGCCAAATAGCAACTTATCACATATCTTGAAGTTTATTTTGTATTTTACACTGCCCATGAGTCTGAGTCATCTCATCTGGCTAAATGAAAAGTATTATTTCAGTTTGCAGTAACACGCCTGTCAGTTAGGAATGCCTGCAAGACAGTCAATCAATAACATGAATTGAGCACCCACTTTGCACAAAATAGTTTACACTACTAGAGAGCTTCAACATTACCAAGAGAACCAAATAGCCAGACTGTAACAAATGTATCATGTGATGCTATTTTGACATTTTAGCTAGTTTTACATTATTTTAAGTTTAATAGAGAAACGGGTGTGGCTCAAGCAATTGGGCTTCCATCTACCATATAGGAGGTCCAGGGTTTGATTACCAGGGCCTTCTGGTGAAAGGCAAGCTGGCCTGCGTGGAGAGCTGGCCCACATGGAGTGCTGGCCCCCACAGAGAGCTGGCACAGCAAGATGATGCAACAAAAAGAGACGCAGCAGACGAGGGAGCTGAGGTGGTGCAAGAGATTGAACACCTCTCTCCCACTCCGGAAGGTCCCAAGATCAGTTCCCAGTGCTGCCTAAAGAGAAGACAAGCAGACACAGAAGAACATACAGAGAGCAGACAGTGAGCGCAAAACAATGGGGGTTGGGGGCGGGGGAGAAATAAATAAAATAAAATAAAATAAACCTTAAAAAAAAGATATAGAAAAAAGGTTAATAGTTCAAATCTAATTATACACATACAAAATGATCTCCATTTCCAGTGACAGAATATCTTCAATAATCTATCCACACACAATGAAGAGTCCAACAGGCACACCATTCACTGCCCATCTGTAGTTAGCATGAACTTCCTAAAACACAAATGTGAGTGTCATTGTCATTCTCCTGTTCCAAGTCGTTCAAGAGTTCTCCATTTGCACCATTCTTTCTAAAAGTGGTCTAAGATACATCTGTATCAGAATCCCCAGAAATTTGTGTTTTTAAAAAATGCAATCTCTTGCCTACTTTACCAAAGCACAATTCCCAGTGCCTATTTTTTTAAAAGCACCCCAGGCAATTGTTTTGCACAACTTTTTGTTTTCCTCTTAGGTGCACAGGATCATGCCCATGATACCTGTGTGATTTGCAAAGATCTTAGTGATTTTTTTGTCTCTATCAGGCTTCTGTAACTTTCTTTCTTAGTGCTAGCTGTGCCAGTTATTAATTTGTTACCCTTCATCTCCAAATCTACCTTTTTTTGGTCCTACTTTGTGATAGCGGAGCTGGACTCTGTAAACATTTCTCATTGGTTGCTGAATCACTGTTAAGCATTATCAATAGAAGGTGCTGGAAGAATGCTGCAAGGCTTATATCAGACAGTATTCTTCTCTTCCTGGTTCTGGAGTGATATTTTTTCCAGTCTACCTCCAGAAGATTTTGCTCCAGCAGGTGGCTTTTTCTTGCCTGCTCTGGCCTGCGACACTTCTGTTCTGTGAAGTGGGCTTCTCTCCCATCCAGTGGGCTACAGCCGTACCTTCACCTTTTAGATCTGAATCTCAGCCTTGGGTGAAGTCCCCTTCCAAGTTGATTCTTTTCTTGAGTTCATTTCCTCAGCCCAGGGTATAGTAGCTACTCCCTATGTTTGCTAGTCCTATATTGTTTAGAGTTCTCTTTTATCTTTTTAGACGTAAACCATTTTTTACTAGTCAATAATAATTATTTATATTAAATTATTCCTGGTCAAATTACTGGGGTAGTTCATGTCTCCTGCCTGGAATCTGATGGGTGCATTTGCCCAAATATATTTCCTGTTCCAGATACAGAGAACTACTTGCAGGATTCCAAAGGACTCCACAGAATTTTTATTTTTGTTTTT